>APFE030720532.1:64073-220889 GCA_000404065.3 Pinus taeda | reverse complement strand
GATATTTTTAACGCGAACACCAATTTGTTTTACTTGTCCAGTTGCAACATGTTTCAAATATGCATTTCCTCTACTGAAAACCACATCATATCCTCTATCTCCAAGAACAACTATAGAATTTAGATTTCTCTTTAGACCATACACATACATTATATTTTGTAGGTGAATATGGGAGCCTGACTCCCTGTTAAAGGTGATTGTACCAATCCCTTTGGTATTATACCTTCCATCATATCCAATCTCTATGTGTAATTGTAGGTCCTTCTCCTCTAAGCTACTAAATAAATCCTTATTTCATGTCATATGAAATGGAGCACCAGAGCCTAAGTACCATACAATGCCTCATATAGTACTTTCCATGCATGCTGTTAGTGTCAGTATCTTCATCCCTTCGTTAGAGATCAAATTCTCTTGTTACATTGCATGTTGAGTGTCCCGCTCAATCAGCTGCATTCCACTAGGAGCATGGATCATCTAATGGTAGTGGCTTGTTGTACATTTTCCCTCATGTCTTTTACTTGCTGGCCCATTTTCATTCAAAAAAATCATCTGCAGTCACTTTTTGTCTTCAAATTTGCAAAAGTCTTTTCTAGGGTTCAGTTTCATTAGGTCTAGGATTTCATCAAAAAAGCCTCCAAAATGTCCAATAACAGTCAGCAGGCGCATGAGGTGGTTGAATAGAGTTCCAGTACCAATACACTTCACTTAGAAATGTATTTTTCCTCAAAACTCTGTTTTGAGGAAAAACAAAGTATTTTAGGCTTTTATTGTATAAATTGATGTAATTTCAGTTCTTTCATATGTAAATCACTTCAGTGGCAACCCTGGTCACCTTGCCAAGCCTCAGTAGCTCCATCCCCTGCAAGGCAAACAAAAATCAAGTCATTTAGTTCATCAAAAGGCTCAAATAAAGTAAACTGCTTAAAAAACAGAGTTGAAAAGTAAAGTCACAATGAAAACATTATAAAAGTGGGTTTTTTGAATCAAAAATTAAAAAGCAGTTGTATATAAATCATTTTTTACAATTCAAAAGCTCATTGGCATTCCAAGAAGAAAGAGTGAGCAAAGTGAAAACTGTGTTGGAAAAAGGAGAGCAAATTGTAGCAAAGGCATTCAGTTTTGGAGGCGCGGCGCACTGGGTGAGAGGCGTGGTGCATAGGGCCGCTCTCCTCAGTGTTAATTTGTATTGGCGTAGCGCACACAGGAGGCGCGACGCGTTGGATTTGAGGTGCGGCGCATAGAGTTGCCAAGCCCGATTTTCTCAAAAACTCCCTCAAATTGCCAAAATCACTCAAATCTTCTAGTTTGCAAGTAAGTCAAGATATTTTCCTTACTAGTAAAGGGGTTTTTCTTAAAATTTATGGTGGTTATGTAAAAGAAAAATCAAACCCTATATCCTTACAATTTCTCAAAAAACCATTTCCTAAGGTTTGCATTTGTCATTTTGCTGCCAAGCGCATCCTACCACTCCCTCACATTTTCACTCCCCCATTTATTTTCCTAGCTTATCCACCCATTCCCTAGCTCCCATATTACTAAACATCATTTACCCCTATCCCCAAATCTCATTTTCCCAAATCCTAATTACAAATCCCCAAACCCTAGTTGTTGTCCCTAAGCTTCCATATTATTCCCTAATCCCCTATTTCCCACAAAACCCTTTCATAATAGTTCCAAAACCCCTCATATTCTCTCCCTCCACAGTCCCTCACATATTCTTACCCTTGGTGGTAGAAAACCAAAAACACCATAAATCTCTTCCTACTCGTCAAGAAAACTCACCCACTAGCAAACATGGAGTCTGATCCTTCATATGACCGTGATGAAGAGACACACAGTGATTCTCCTACAGAGATACATGCACTAAGGAGACCTCATAAGGGTGGCAAACATATACGAGAGGAACCTACTACACTTGCTGAGCTGCAGGCCTGCCCTCTTGCTATCACATGCTTCCAACACCAATCTTGTTATGAGTTCTGTGAGATGGTTGCTAGAATCCAGTATCATCATGAGTTAGCTCGATTGTTCGTGTTTCATCTACATAATGGCCAAGCCACTCTAGCTGGTGTAACATTCACTTTAATATTGGAATCTATTTCTCTAGCAACCAGCATTCCTAATATTGGAGAGCAATGGAACAAAAGGCAGTAAATTGACAGGGAACATTATGAACCATACATCAAGCCCGGTTATTTGAGACAACTCAGCAGAGTTTTTCCCTTTCGGTACTTGAAAGATTCATATGCTCCTTTAATGAAACTGATAATGAAATATTTCAGCTGTGAGGGTTGGTTTTCTCGCCTATATGCCTATCATATCAGATTGTTGATGCACTTTACCAGGGTGAGAATGATGAATCTCCCCTACTTCATGTGCCAAAATATTGAGAAGATGACCACCCTAGTACAACAAAAGACTCCTCAGCAGTAGTTCAACAGTATATATCATTTTTCTCTCATTAATATTGTGGCCATGCATCAGCTGGGTTTGTAGGGCATCTCATGGGAGGATTTCATTTCTCATGAGTTCTTCACAGCTCCTCAGGGACCTCCAGAGGCTTTCATGAGACAGGTGGACCCTCACATCAGCAGGAGGGTCATGAGACACAGAATGCTAGTATGTTGGTGTTTATCACCTATCAAAAGGGCACTAGATAGTTGTTTGCAGCAGCAAAGCGAGTATTATCCCCACCTGTGGTGGAAGGGGTATCGCTTCCTTCATCAGCAAAGTAGGTTCAGGACAAAGGCAAGAGGCCATTATAGGATGAGGGGCCTTCAGGTGAGCAGGAGACCGATTTCATTCTCATTGACGATGATGACACTGATTTGGGCTCACAAAGCTCAAAGCTCAAAGAGGTCATCCAGGAGCAACAGGCGGACATCAATGCTTTGTCCCTCATCTTAGAGAGACCTAAGTGGTTAATAAAGTACCTGGAACAAAGAAACAAGTAGCTTGAAGAGCAACAAACGATTATGGGATTGCAAAACATACGAGAAAACCGCCAAGCTGCCAAAAGGAGGAAGGTGAAGCTCACGTCACTTGAGAAAAAAATCAATGCCGATCGAGAATCATGGCTTGAGAGAGTGAATATCCACTTAGAAAGGTTGCTAGAGAAGGTTAACAGGGAGAAAGAAATGTTGAGGCATATGGCCTACCATTACATGGCGAGGAATAAAAGTCGCAAGGTGAGAATCAGAAGCTAAAAAGCAAAGTTGAAGAGGGCATCGAGGAGGTGAAAGAAGAAAGATTGACTTCAGATATTGGCTAAGGCTTCCTTTGCCCAACATAGCTCTTGATGGAGAATATTCAGCCCAAATTTGAAAAATTTTGGGACACTTTTTGCATTTTTGAAATTTTTGGGCTAAAACACAGAATGTTTTGCCCTAAGCGCCGTGCCACTTGGCGCTTGCTTTTGATGGGAGCCTCCAAATGACAAAAACTCAGCATTTTTGGATTTGGCATGAAAAAATATGCTTTCCTACCAATGGGTAAGAAATTTTGAAATGTTTTGAGCCCTCAAAAAGGTCAAAAACACCCAAAAAATGACCTTACTGCCCCTATTTTGACACACAGGAATCAGTGTTGGGAGAACTCAGTTTTGGAGGGGCAAATGGAGGCCAAATTCAAAAATTTCACTTGTTCTAGAAACTAGATAGGCATACCTTTCCAACAAGAACACTGGGAGCAAATTGGGGCACCGGGAAGGCCTTGAAAAGTGGCTGCAACCAGGCGCTATGAATAGGTAAATCAGCACAACGCATTGGGTGAATTTTGCTCAGTTTGATCAAGTATACTCTGTTTTTCGCCTAGTTACTTGACAATTTGACTTTTTCCTTCTTAATGTCAAACTTATGATGTAATTTAATGTAAATTGATGTATCTAGATGTAATTATGTCAAATTTTCACTTACTAAGGTAGATTCATCTATCAAAGAGTAGTTTGCAACTGAATGAATCAGTTCCCTAGTTTCTAGAGGCAAGCTGTTCCACTGCCTCATTTCTAGTTCTCAGTTTAGAATTAGTTGGAACAACTCCTAAAATTGTGAGCATGACCCCTAGAGGCTAGGATGAGTTGTGGTTTGTCTATATCTTGTGATTTTTCAGTCATTAGCATGGTTGGACTTTTGAGAAAGGTTGGAGCTTCATTGTATACTCATATTAGCAGTTTTGGCTAAGGAATAGAGACTAGGGTTTGCAACACTCTTTGGGATTCATGTGGCATTTTGTTTTGGTATAGTGCTTTCTTCTGTAATTGTGAATTTTACTTATGTGTTATGTATGCCATTATCTATCTTGTTTCTTCTTAACTAAATCAAACAAGGGGAAAGGTAGAATCCATTGAAATTGCAGTGCTCTACCTAAGGCTTGCTTTAGTTTTTGATGTTTTCAGCTGTTTGAAGAGGATCCTTGAGTTTTATTCTCCTCTTCAACTCCTCACCTATCTAATCTCTCCATATCATTCAATTTGAGGTGCCAAATCAGTTGCCTACCTGGCCCCATTGAGATCTTTGCAAAACTGAGCCTCATTCCCCGCACCCAAAATTTGCCTTTCCATTGGAGCCAACAAAAGCATCATTTTATTCAATCAAACTCTTTTACACACATACCTAGCCTAAAATAAGTCAGAATGTTAGTCATCTCAAGCTCTTATTGATCATATTTTTGTTGATTTTGACTAGGAGAGAGCTCTCTCCTGACCTGGTAGGGCTAGCTACCAGGTTAAGCATGGTTTGATGTTGTCCTAGATCCTACCTTTCTCAGCCTAAGGTAGATTTGGGCTCTAACATAGTGGCGACTGTACTCGGGAAGAAATTGTTTGTTTGTTAGTGTTCTTCATTGTATAAACTACAGACAAAGTCTGAAGATTAGCTAGGTAGCCTTCAAAACGCTTTTGCTTTGCATTAGCGCAAGTAAATAAAAGCTACTTCAGTCAATCTCCGGTCTAGTCTTATAAACGAAATATCTAACTTGCAAATTGCCCCAGTACATCTAATAATTCTAAGCTTTTGGATGATAAGTTTAGAACTTGAGAAGCTGAACAAGCTGTTAAAGTCCATTTGATTTCTTGGAAATAGTAACACACTGGCTTCCAGAAGATATACCAAAGTGAATCCAGATCCTGACCCTCCTCCTGTGTATGAAAATCCCAATCTTATCCCAAGAATCCTTCGCCAAGAAAGTTATGTGATTCCTGTGTTCAAATCTCATTCATGTCCTGTGGTTTTTGTGTATCTTGAAGATATTGAATTTGATGAACAGTTTGATCTCTCGCTGTTTGAGACTAAATCTGAAGGTGCTATTAGTTCTACTATCCTAAATCCAGAGTTTGTCAAAGATCTTGAAACTGAAAAGGCCAATAAATGAATTCATGATTATATCTTCAAACAGCTCCAAACTTCAATTGTGGCTTCGAACATCGTTGATTTCTTAGAGTCAGCATTTGCAACCCTTGGGTCCTCCGCGATTGCATCTAGCTCCAGAATTCCCACCGAACCTCCTTTCATTCCCACTATCCATGTGCAGCCTTCTATCTCTGATAAAAAATCTGCAGTGGTGTCACCTCCATCCACTCCTTCTACTCCTCAAACATCCAAGATTTCTTCACCACCATCCCCACCTCATATACCCCATACATCAACTACACCCACTCCCCCAACATCCCCAAGACCGATTGCAAATCCACCAAGAGCAATAGCTGCTCGTTTTGCACCCCTTGTGCTGCCTCAAAATTTAGATGATATGCCTGGTGATTATCAAAGCAAAATTCCATTGTTTGATGGCACTCCTTACGGTGTTACGGCTCAGCAACATGTGGATATGATGACAGATTTCTTCGACCTTCATGAGATTGATGTAGAAAATGTGACAATGAGACTGTTTGTACAAACCTTTGGTGGTGAAGTAAGGAAATGGTCAGAGCTTTGCCGGCTGCAGGTATCACTACATTGGCTAATCTGCAGAGACAATTCTTGGATTGCTGGGAAGTAAAGAAAATCCTCTTCAGATCCTTTCTGAATATGAGAACATCAAACAGAATGTTGGTGAGTCTGTTCAAGATTATTGTATTAGATTCAATTCTGTTTACAATGCAATTCCTGATCATATAAAGCCACCTATGGGGCTGGCTTTAATAAATTTTCCGGATGGTTTTGATCCTAATATGACCTATCAATTAAGAGAAAGAGATCTGTCCACTTTGGAAGACATGTAGAAGGTTGCAGTCAGCATTGAAGCAAATCTGCTTGCCAAGAGAGCTAGAACAAAGGCTGAAAAGAAAGTCACAATAAAGGAAGAAGTTTCCACGTCAGATCAGGTGCTTCAAAAGATGGGGAAGATGTTTGATAGATTGACAATTGACAAGCCTGAACCACAAGTCAAAAAACCCAACTTTCATGGTCAACAACAACCACAATTTAGAATCAAACAAAAAGAGCAGCGAGCATAAGACCAAACAACATAGCAGCAGGTGAAGACACCCTTACAGCAGAATTTTGTACATGGTCTGGAATTAGATGACGAGGAGAATGTAATTGGAGAAGAGAATCATTTCTTTACACCCGATGATATGCCAATTTTTATCACTGAAGATGAGGAGTATTCCGAGAATTCAGTTGTACAAAGGGATGAAAATTTCATTTTGGCAAATGAGACAGTTCTTGAGGAAGAGTTTGAGGAATATCAAAGAGGATACATGAATGCTTTGTCAGCCCAACAACGACAATATTCACTCCGAAGTAGAGATGTGCCCATAAATCCAATTCAAAAAAGGAAGGAGGAAATAGTGCCAAAGAATGATCCTCCCATTGTGCAGAAAAAGGGAAAAGAGACAGCTGATCCTACCACCAACAAAATGCCATCAGCAAATGAAAGATTCAACCAGCCAAGTGTGTCAAAGGAGAAAACTGAAAAGAAGGATGTTTCAGTGAAAGAGGTAGAGAAAATTTCAACTTTTAACTTAGAAAATCAAATTGCTAAGTTAAAAGTATCTATTCCTTTGATTGAGTTGATGAAGAACAACAGCTACAAAGGTCAGGTGTCTAAGATTTTGAATTTAGATCCATCGTCTGATATGGTGAACGTGGAAGATGATAGACCTGAGTTGACTTTTGGTCCAACATTGGAAGGTCAGTCTCAAGATAGTGATGTAGCTCCTTTTTACATTAGTCTTAGGGTGCATGACTATGTGTTACACATTGCTATGCTTGATTCCGGAGCCTCTCATAATCTCATGCCTAAGGCCATCATGGAGAAATTGGGATTGGATATCACTAGAAAGTATCATGACCTTTACTCTTTTGATTCTGGTAGAGTAAGGTGCATTGGTCTTATCAAGGATTTGGTGGTCAGTTTAGATCAAATTCCGGCTAAAAATGTTTTGATGGATGTGGTTGTGGCAGATATACCTCCTAGATTTGGCATGCTTCTTTCCAAATCTTGGGGAGCAAAGATTAAAGGGACAATGCAACTTGATTTATCCTATGCTACCATTCCTGTGTTCGGTCAGATGAGGAAATTATACCGAGAACAAAAGATGAAGTACATGATCATTAGCAAGGAGAAACTGGTAAATCATCTAATCAACTATGTAGATACTGATTTAGAATCATTTGTTTTGTATTCAAATAGCTTTAATTATGTAAATAGCCAAGTAGTTGAAGTAGAAGACATTCCCGAGATCGCTGAAAATTTCAGAGAGGTCTTAAAACAAGAAAGACAAAGACTTGATAGTACCGCTGAGCAATTAGCCTTTCGACAACAGCAACATATTGATGGACAACAAGGAAGAGAAACAAAGCAAACAGAATTTTAGCATTTGGAAGAGGACGAAACAAGCCTGTGGAGCATGGATTTTGATGGTGCGGTAGGAAGGGAAGGTGCTGGAATTGGAATTTGGATACGCAGCTCTGTTTTCGCCCCAAACAAAGTGCCAAGCAATGTAAGGGTCTGTTCTTATAAACTAGCATTTGACTGTTCAAATAATGAGGCTGAATATGAGGCTTTAATTGCTGGTTTGAAAATTCTTAGAAAGTTAAATGATAAAAGGATTTCAGTGTATGGTGACTCCGAGTTAGTTATCAAGCAGGTGAAAGGGGAATACCAAGCTAAGCATGCTCGAATGCGGGCCTACCGCAATGCGGTATTAGATATCTTGAAAGTATTTTCAGACTACACTTTGACATGTGTCCCTTGTGTTTAGAATGTCATTGCAGATTCACTTGCAACAACAGCAAGTAATTTGAAAATTCCGATGAATTCAAACAACAAATTTGAGATTCATGTGAAACATCGCCTAGCTGTCCCCAACAATCAAAGGTGTTGGAAAATGTTTCAAGATGATGATGAGATCGATGAATTTCTGCAAAATGAAGGTAAATTCAAAGACACTTCTATTGATGTAGAGTATGATGATGGTGAGGTGGATATAGAAGTAAATCAGATGGAAGTTTTGCAGTTGAAGGACAATGTCATTCCTGAAGGTCTAATACCTTTAGAGGAGCTGTTCGATCAGGATGATGTGGCTCAAAAACCAAGCTTGCTGCCAACTGAGAAAGGAGTTGAGGATGTGAACATTGGATCAGCTAAAAATCCTAAAATGGTGAAATTATCAAAAGAATTGCCTCCACAGGTAAAAGAAAAATATATTAGTTTGCTATCTTCTTTTATTGATGTATTTGCTCGGGATTATTCAGATTTGAAGGCATATGACACAAGCATAATTTAGCATGTCATCTCGATCAAGCCAAATCAAAAGCCTTTTCATCAGAAGCTAAGAAGAATAAATCCAAAACTGCTGCCCTCAATTGAGAAGGAAGTGAATTGGTTGTATAAAGCTGGTATCATTGTCCCAATAAGATTTTCAGCTTGGATTTCAAACTTGGTGCCCGTGCGCAAGAAAACAAGTGAGATTTGGCTATGTATTGATTTTAGAAATCTGAATAAAGTATCTTTGAAAGACAACTATCCATTGCCTAAGATGGATCACATACTTCAGAGAGTAGTTGGAGCATCCTGCATGTCGCTACTCGATGGGTATTCGGGTTATAACCAAATTCTAGTCCATGAGGATGATAGAGACAAAACAACATTCACCACTCCATGGGGAACTTTTCACTATGCAAAGATGCCTTTTGGATTGAAAAATTCTGGTGCAACCTTTCAACGGGCGATGGATATTGCATTTGCTAATGAAAAAGATGTCTTTCTAGTTGTTTATCTTGATGATTTGATAGTTTTCTCTAATTTTGATGAAGAGCACCTTTATCATTTGAAGATCGTATTTCAGCGGTGTAGGAAGTATGGTATATATCTCAATCCAAAGAAAAGTTTGTTTTCCATGGATGAAGGCAAGCTTCTTGGTCATATTATACGAAGGACGACATCTGCATCAATCCAGCTCAGGTGGAAGCCATTCAAAAGATTGATTTTCCACGAAGTAAGAAAGAAATCCAATCATTCAATGGTAAGATGAATTTCTTACATCACTTTGTGCCCAATCTTGCAGAGCATTTAAGGGAAATCACAAACATGCTAAAAAAAGATAGTGTAGTGAGATGGACTGAGGAAGCAATTAAGTCTTTCAATTTAGTGAAATTGGTTCTTTCTTTAGCTCCAGTTTTGATTAGCCTAGACTATACTCAGGATTTCAATTTTTTTTCATTTGCCTCAGATCATACTATGGCAGGACTGAGGAAGCAATTAAGTCTTTCAATTTAGTGAAATTGGTTCTTTCTTTAGCTCCGGTTTTGATCAACCTGGAGTATACTCAGGATTTTATGTTTTTTTCATTTGCCTCGGATCATACTATGGCAGCGACCTTGATGCAGAAAAGAGACTAGCTTGAGAAACCAATTGCATTTTCAGCAGACCCATAAGAGATGTGGCATTAAAGTATAATATTATTGAAAAACGTGCCCTTTCTTTGGTAAAGGCATTGAAAGATTTTTGGGTTTATATTTTGCATTCTCACATCCTTGCTTATGTCCCTAATGCTACTGTTAAGGATGTCTTAGTACAAACAAATCTGGAGGGGAGAAGAGGCAAATGGATTGCTGCCTTATTGGAATATGGCATGGAGATCAAACCAAAAAAGCTCATCAAAGGATAGGGGCTGGCTAAACTAATGGCTGAGTCAAATTTTCATGCCTTGGACATTAATCTCATTGTTGCTATGTCCAAGGAAGATGAAGACAGTCTTCCCGCTCAGGTATCAACAAATTTTCTTCTTTCTCCTTGGTATTCAGACATTGTTTATGTACTCCAGAATCTGTCATCCCCACCTGGAATGGCTAATAACAAAAGTAGGACCCTGAAATTGAAGGCTACCAAGTTTTGTATCTTAAATAATGCACTCTATTGGAAAGCTCTCGGTGGTGTCTTTCTCAATTGTTTAGTTGAAGAAGAGGCAAAACAGGTTATGGAAGACTTTCACAAGGGAGATTGTAGAGGCCATCTTTTCTGGAAGACAACAACCAATAAAATCTTGAGAGCAGGATATTATTGGCCAACTCTTTTTGTTGATGTGTACAAAACAGTAGCAAGCTGCCATCAATGTCATATTTGTCAAGGTAGGAGGAAGTTGCAGCCTTTACCACTCAAGACCATTGAAGTAAGTGCTCCATTTTAGCAGTGGGGTTTGGATTTCAATGGTGAGATCCATCCTTCTTCTTCAGCATAGCACAAATGGATCCTCACAGCGACGGATTATTTCACCAAATGGATTGAGGCGATTCCCATGAGGTAGGCCACTGATTCGGTAATTATTTCATTCCTTGAAAACAACATTTTGTCTCATTTTGGCTGTCCGAATAAGCTGATCATTGACAATGGAGCATCGTTTAAACCTAAAAGAATGATTGAATTTTGTCATAAATATCAAATCACTTTGGGGCACTCGACTGCTCATTACCCACAAGGCAATGGATTGGCAGAATCCTCAAATAAGTCTTTGGTCAACATTATCAAAAAGCTGCTGGAAACTAACAAGAAAAGTTGGCATAAAAATCTGGTCAATGCACTTTGGGCAGACAGAGTAAGTCAAAAGAAATCTATAGGCATGTCTCCTTCTGAGCTTGTGTATGGTGTGGACACAATCTTCCCAACCTCTCTGGCAGTCCCGGTGGTTAAACTCCTACAAGAACCAGGTAGCAAAGATGATCACTTGCAGTAGAGAATCAATCAAATGATTCATTTGTAGCAAACTAGAGAGGAGGTATTTCAGAACACTTTCAAGCTGCAAGAGAGAATCAAGAAGATATATAATCTAAAGGAAAAGGCAGACAGGTTTCAAATAGAAGACATAGTGCTGAAATGGGATGCAAGAAATGAAGAGAAAGGTAAACATGGCAAGTTTGAAAATCTTTGGAAAGGACCTTACAATATTGTTAATCGGGGCCAAAATTCTTTCCCTTTGCAAGAAATGAATGACGAAGACTATCCTGGTAGGCCGGTCAACGGTCGGCTCCTCAAACGGTATTATTTGTGAAGTGTCTTCTGTTGTCATATGTATCATTGTACATACCGATTTGTTTAAATTCCATTGCAAGTGTGTATTGTTTTCATTCTTCAGTTTGGGGCCCGAGGAGAAGGCTATAAAACTGAGGTTTGATTTCAGTTTTGGTTTGGTTTGTTAGAGTGAAGTCTTTCAGTTGTTTTCAGTCTTGAAATTGAGTCAGTTTTGAGTCACATTTCAGTCTTGAAATTGATTCAAAGGTTTGGTTTTGATTTGTCGAAGTTATTGACTCCATAGCCTAATGGATGAAGGCACTGCCTAGTTTCCTAGAGATCTGTAGTTCTTGGCACCTCCAAGGAGCTACCATCCCCATTGGAGCCAATGTTAGTGTCAGTATCTTCATCCCTCCGTCAGAGATCGAATTCTCTTGTTACATTGCATGTTAGGTGTCCTGCTCAATCAACTACATTCCATTAGGAGCATGGATCATCTGACGGTAGTGGTTTGTTGTACATTTTCCCTCATGTATTTTACCTGCTAGCCCATTTTTATTCATCAAAATCATCTGCAGTCACTTTTTGTCTTCAAATTTTCAAAAGTATTTTCTAGGGTTTTAGTTTCATTAGGTCTAGGGTTTCATCAAAAATGCCTCCAAAATGTCCAATAACAGTCAACAGGTGCATGAGGTGGTTGAATAAAGTTCCAGTACCAATAAACTTCACTTAAGATTTTATTGTATAAATTGATGTAATTTCAGTTCTATCATATGTAAATCACTTTAGTGGCAACCTTGGTCACCTTGCCAAGCCTCAATAGCTCCATCCCTTGCAAGGCAAACAAAAATCAAGTCATTCAATTCATCAAAAGGCTCAAATAAAGTAAACTACTCAAAAAACAGAGTTGAAAAGTGAAGTCACATTGCAAACATTATAAAAGTGGGTTTTTTGAATCAAAAATTAAAAAGCACTTGTATATAAATCATTTTTTACAATTCAAAAGCTCATTGGAATTCCAAGAAGAAAGAGTGAGCAAAGTGAAAACCATGTTGGAAAAAGGAGAGCAAATCGCAGCAAAGGCATTCAGTTTTGGAGGCGCGGCGCACTAGGTGAGAGGCGTGGTGCATACAAGAGGCGTGGCGCATAGGGCCGCTCTCCTCAGTGTTAATTTGTACTGGTGCAATGCACACAGGAGGCGCATCGCATTGGGTTTGAGGCGTGGCGCATAGAGCTGCCAAGCCCAATTTTCTCAAAAACTCCCTCAAATTGCCAAAATCACTCAAATCTTCTAGTGTGCAAGTAAGTCAAGATCTTTTCCTTGCTAGTAAAGGGGTTTTTATTAAAATTTATGGTGGTTATGTAAAAGAAAAATCAAACCCTATTTCCTTGCAATTTCTCAAAAAACCATTGCCTATGGTTTGCATTTGTCATTTTGCTGCCAAGTGCATCCTACCACTCCCTCACTTTTTCACTCCCCCATTTATTTTCCCAGCTTATCCACCCATTCCCTAGCTCCCATATTCCTAAACATCATTTACCCCTATCCCCAAATCTCATTTTTCCAAATCCTTATTACAAATCCCCAAACCCTAATTGTTGTCCCTAAGCTTCCATATTATTCCCTAATCCCCTATTTCCCACAAAACACTGTCATAATAGTCCCAAAACCCCTCATATTCTCTCCCTCCACAGTCCCTCACATATTCTTACCCTTGGTGGCAGAAAACCAAAAACACCATAAATCTCTTCCTACGTGTTAAGAAAACTCTCACACTAGCAAACATGGAGTCTGATCCTTCATATGACCGTGATGAAGAGACACACAGTGATTCTCCTACAGAGATACATGCACCAAGGAGACCTCATAACGGTGGCAAACATATATGAGAGGAACCTACTACACTTGCTGAGCTGCAGGCTTGCCCTCTTGCTATCACATGCTTCCAACACCAATCCTGTTATGAGTTTTGTGAGATGGTTGCTAGAATCCAGTATCATCATGAGTTAGCCAGGTTGTTCATGTTTCATCTACATAATGGCCAAGCCACTCTAGCTGGTGTAACGTTCACTTTAACACCAGAATCTATTTCTCTAGCAACCAGCATTCCTAATATTGGAGAGTAATGGAACAAAAGGTAGCAAATTGACAGGGAACATTATGAACCATACATCAAGCCCGGTTATTTGAGACAACTCAGCAGAGTTTTTCCCTTTCGGTACCTGAAAGATTCTCACCTATATGCCTATCATATCATATTGTTGATGCACTCTACTAGGGTGAGAATGATGAATCACCCCTACTTCATGTGCCAAAATATTGAGAAGATGACCACCCTAGTACAACAAAAGACTCCTCAGCAGCAGTTCAACAATATATATCATTTTGCTCTCATTAAGATTGTGGACATGCGTCAGCTGGGTTTGCAGGGAATCTCATGGGAGGATTTCATTTCTCATGAGTTCTTCACAACTCCTTAGGGACCTCCAGAGGCTTTTCATGAGATAGGTGGACCTTCACATCAGCAAGAGGGTCATGAGACACAGACCGCTAATATGCCGGTGTTTATCACCTATCAAAAGGGCACTAGACGGTTGTTTGCAGCAACAAAGCGAGTATTATCTCCACCTAGGGTGGAAGGGGTCTCACTTCCTTCAACATCACAGTAGGTTTAGGACAAAGGTAAGAGGCCATTACAGGATGAGGGGCCTTCAGGTGAGTAGGAGACCGATTTCATTCTCATTGAGGATGATGACACTGATTTGGGATCACAAAGCTCAAAGCTCAAAGAGGTCATCTAGGAGCAACAGGCGGAAATCAATGCTTTGTCCCTCAACTTAGAGAGAGCTAAGTGGATAATAAAGTACCTGGAGTAAAGAAACAAGTAGCTTGAAGAGCAGCAAACGATTATGGAAGTGCAAAACATACGAGAAAACCGCCAAGCTGCCAAAAGGAGGAAGGTGAAGCTCACGTCACTTGAGCAAGAAATCAATGCCGATCGAGAATCATGGCTTGAGAGAGTGAATATCCACTTAGAAAGGTTGCTAGAGAAGTCTAACAGGGAGAAAGAAATGTTGAGGCATATGGCCTACCATTGCATGGCGAGGAATAAAAGTTGCAAGGCGAGAATCAGAAGCTTGAAAGCAAAGTTGAAAAGGGAATTGAGGAGGCAAAAGGAGCAAGATCGACTTTAGATATTGGCCAAGGCTTCCTTGGCCCAACACAACTCTTGATGGAGAAGACTCAGCCCAAATTTCAAAAAATTTGGGACACTTTTTGCATTTTTGAAATTTTTGGGCTAAAACAAAGAATTTTCTGCCCTATGCGCTGCGCCACTTGGTGCTCGCTTTTGATGGGAGCCTCCAAATGAAAAAACCTCAGAATTTGTGGATTTGGAATGAAGAAATATGCTTTCCTACCAATGGCCAAGAAATTTTGAAAGGTTTTGAGCCCTCAAAGAGGTCAAAAACACCCAAAAAATGACCTTACTGCCCCTATTTTGACACACAGGAAGCAATGTTGGGAGAACTCAGTTTTGGAGGGGCAAATGGAGGCCAAATTAAAAAATGCCACTTGTTCTGGAAAGTAGATAGGCAGGCCTTTCCAAAAAGCACACTTGGAGTAAATTTGGACACAAGGAAGGCCTCCAAACGTGGCTGCAAACAAGCAATATGCATAGGGAAATCAGCGCAGCGCATTGGGTGAATTTTGCTCAGTTTGACCAAGTATACTCTATTTTTCGCCCAGTTACTTGACAGTTTGACTTTTCTCCTTCTTAATGTCAAACTTATGATGTAATTTAATGTAAATGGATGGATCTAGATGTAATTATGTCAAATTTTCACTTATGAAGGTAGATTCATTTGTCAAAAAGTAGTTTTCAACTGAATGAATCAGTTCCCTAGTTTCTAGAGGCAAGCTGTTCCACTGCCTCATTTCTAGTTCTCAGTTTAGAATTAGTTGGAACAAATCCTAAACTTGTGAGCTCAACCCCTAGAGGTTAGGATGATTTTTGTTTTGTCTATATCTTGTGATTTTTCAGTTATTAGCATGGTTGGACTTTTGAGAAAGGTTGGAGCTTCATTGTATACTCATATCAGCAGTTTTGGCTAAGGAATAAAGACCAGGGTTTGCAGCACTCTTTGGGATTCATGTGTCATTTTGTTTTGGTATAGTTCTTTCTTCTGTAATTGTTAATTTTACTTATGTGTTATGTATTCCATTATATATCTTGTTTCTTCTTAACTAAATCAAACAAGGGTAAAGGTAGAATCCATTGAAATTGCAGTGCTCTACCTACGGTTTGCTTTATTTTTTGATGTTTTCAGCTGTTTGAAGAGGATCCCGAAGTTTTATTGCCCTCTTTAACTCCTCACCTATATAATCTCTCCATATCATTCAATTTGAAGTGCCAAATCAGTTGCCTACCTTGCCCCATCGAGATCTCTACAAAATTGAGCCTCATTCCCCGCACCCAAAATATGCCTTTCCATTTGAGCCAAAAAAAACATCATTTTATTAAATAAAACTCTTTTACACACATGCCTAGGCTAAAATTAGTTAGAATATTAGTCATCTCAAGCTTATTGATCATATTTTTGCTGAGATTGACCAAGAGAGAGCCCTCTCTTGACCTGGTAGGGCTAGCTACTAGGTTAAGCGTGGTTTGATGTTGTCCTAGATCCTACCTTTCTCAACCTAAGGTAGATTTGGGCTCTAACACATGCAGTGATGGTGAAATCCAACTAAAATTGTGTTGTGAGAGCATCTCCTCTTGTTGCTCCTACATGCTTCCTACTGGATTTATTTTGTGGCCACGTGGTTGCATAATGTCCATACTCATGGTAGTGAAATAATTTAATTTTATTGAGGTATTTATTCATTCCATGGTTATTATTGGATTCTTCCTTTCCTTGTGCCTTATTTCCCTTGACTTTCTTTCCTTTGCCTAATAAATAATTTTTTTCTTCCTCGTCAGTTCTAGATGTGACACCATCTCTAATGTTTCTCTAATCTCCTCTTGCACCAATCCAACGCAAAGTCTCTCCCAATCTGGGAGCTTGTCTCTTCCATTAACTGAATCTTGATAGCTGTGCTAGGATTCTATAAGACTAAGGAGTGCTAAGCTCACAATTTTAGACGATGGGACATTCTCTCCAACTCCTCCAAGTTCATCTCTGACCTGAGTGAATTTGGATAGGTATTGAATAATAGTTTCATTTTTTCCCATTCGAATGTTCTTGATATTACCTCTCAATGCCAGCTTCCTGTCATCACTACTCCTTTGGAAGATATCTATGAGAGTTTTCCACATTACAGATGGAGTTGTTTTTCAATGAAAATTAAAAACCACATGATCTCTGATTCCCTCTAGGATAATCCTCCTAGATTTTGATGTGTCTTTCTTCCATTGATCCAATTGTTGTGCATCTGATGCTGTTGATTTTGGAATATCATTTTGTGTGTACTCCAATGCTCCATTATAATCCAACACAACTTCCATCCTGTCTTACCAAGCATAAAAGTTTAAATTTACCTCTAATGCATACTCAAGCCTCAATCCATTGAAATACATTTTTCCCGCACTAAAGAAATATTGCACCACAAATCTTTTATTTGAAATTTGTTGAGAGATTGATTAGGAACCTAGTTCATATGTAGTTTTTGATAGCTTTGAAGAAATAACTCGAAATTTGCAGCTTCTAATGAAATCAACTGAAACCAATAGACACAAATTTCTTCTACTCAATATGAGGAAGGGAAAACATACAATAGAAACACATGCAATCATTCAATTACAATGAACACAATATTTTTACTAGGGAACCAAATTGGTATTATATAAAATGAGACAATAATAAATTACAATGAAAAATTCAATCCTTGAAGCTCAGACTGCACTGCAATACTAATCTCCTGCTCTAGCTACTCTGAACAACACTTAGCCAAAATAGGTCTCCAACTTCCTCCTATTTCCTTGTGCAATTCCTGCTCCTAAAGAATAGGAAGCTCCTATTTCCTTGCACAATTCTTGAGGAAATTAGCTCACCTAATACATGAAAACTTTGTACACTCACTAGTATACAATAATGATTACATTGATGCCTTTTTCCTCCACTCATCTAGGCAATTCAAATTGCATGCACGGCTAGGCCTATTTTTAGTAAATTGACTAGTTAACTGAGAGATTAGTGAGTTAACAACAACTAAAACTACTAAAATAAACTCATGCTGACTCTATTCATGAATAGAGCTCAGATAATTGAGTTTAACTAAGTATAACTACACTAGATTTCTATATCTTAACAACCAACTCATGCAAAACTTCTTTCCCACAAACTCGAATTGACTGAATTAACTAAGTGACTTGGCCATGTCACTCTTGTTAACTGCAATTCAAGTCATCACGCGGATGAGGAAATTCAAATTTCTCCATTTGACTAAGGCATAAGTGAAATGAAGCCTTTTCTTTCTACAATTTAACAAATAGTTGTAATATATTCTATCTTGCCAATACTGAGTGCAATGCATGTCTACTTCCTTCTCATCCATGAAATCATAGTGAAGCCAAAATTGAAGCAACCTCTAAATGTACTCTTTCTGTCTTCATCAGCCCCTTCCCATTTTTCATCATTATAACCCTGCAACTATATATCATTTTTTGATATATATCTCAAACCATAGTCAATCGTACCGCATAATATCTCAATATATTCTTTGCTACAATCTAGTGATCATGTCTTGGTTCCACCTGGAACTGGCTCAAAGTGTTCACTACAAAGAAAATGTCTAGCCTAGTATTAACCAAATAAAACAACAATCCAATGAACTTCTGGTACATGGATGGATCTATCAAATCTGACTCATAGTATCTCAACTTTCTCAGATTTGTCACCATGGGAGTTTCCATTGATTTACATTCCATCATTCCAAACTTTTGCAAGAACTTGATAATAATTTTCCTTGACCAATAAATATTTTTCTAGGCTTTTTCCATACTTATAGTCCAAAATAGTAGTTCATCAACCAAATATCCTTCATATCAAATTCAAAGGCGAATTCCCTCTTACTTCAAATCATAATATGCTCCACACTTATAAAAAATAAGTCATCAACTTATAACAATAGAATCACAGGTTCATTATTTTGGACCTGAATTATAGCTTTGGATCAACATCACTTTGGACAAACCAAGTCTATTTAGATAACCATCAATTTGTGTATATGAGGCTCTTGGTGGTTAGTTATGTCCATACAAGGCTTTCTTCAATCTACAAATGTGAGATTCTCTTCGATGAACCTCAAAACCTTGAGGTTGCTCTATGTACACTTCTTCCTTGATCACAACATTAAGAAAAGAAGTATTTACATCCATTTGATTTAAATTCCAACCCATATAAGAAGCAATAGAAATAATAGATCTAATGGTAGTGTACCGAGTAATTGGGGAAAAAGTCTCATTTTCATCCTCTCTCTCTTTTTGGGAGAATCCTCTTGCCACAAATATTTCCTTGTACTTATCGATACTTCCATCCACTGCATGCTTGATCTTGTATACCCATTTGGAGGTCACCACAAATTTCCCTCCATCTCTAGGTCTACTTTCCCATACATCATTCTTTATAATCGATTGGTATTATTCCAACATCGCACCCTTCCATAGTTGCTGCCTAGCTACTTCTTGGAAGGTGGAAGGTTCAGAATTAATAAAATTAGTCATTAGTGCTACATAAACAAAATAATATTAGGTATCTTTCTCTCCCTAAAGGCACCAAATGGTGTTTCATGTCCTTCTGCACCCTGCAAGGTAGATCTAAGCCAAGATGGTCCCTTCCTTATTTTAGGAACAACAATTGAATCCACTAGTTTGATAGGTGCTTATGGAACTTCTAGATGATCTAATGGATTTTCTACAAGATTGGAAGCCCATAAATATTATTTCTTTGTATCTTCATTCTCTTAATCATTATCAAAGTGCATGGATACTTCTTTAGATTTCTAATAGGAAACATTTTCATTAAAGGTCACATCTATGCTAAATTCAGCCTTTCTTTGACCTCGAACATACTTTCTATAAGCCATTGATGATGAACTGTATACAAAAAATATTCCTTTCTTTCCTGAAGGTTATAACTTCCTTCTCTTATCTTCAGGCACATGGATATAAACAGGACAACCAAATATTCTCCAATGACCAACCTATAGTTTTTGTCCGGTGAATGATTCTTTAGGAGTCTTATTTTCTAGAATATAATGAGGACTTCTATTTTGAATGTAAATGACTATTATAGACACTTCACTCCACATAAACATAGGTAAGTCTTGATCATGCATCATTTCCTTGATGAATTATTCGATGGTTCTATTCTTTCTTTCAACAATTCCATTTTGATGTGGATTGTAAGAGACTATCAACTCCCTCTTAATCCAAGCTTCTTTGTAGAAGGAAAATACCTCATTAGAAGTAAATTATGCTCCATTATTATGTTTTAGGATCTTTATCTTGTTGCTATTCAATATTTTTTCCACTTTAGATTTGAATTCCTGAAACTTGTTAAATACTTCTTCCTTTTTCTTCATAAAGTAGATCCATGTCTTGTGAGATAAATCATCAATAATGGTTACATAATACAAGGAGTCTCTAAGATATTTCACTGCATTAGACCATACACATTAGAATGGACTAGATCCAAAATTTCCTTACATCTACTTTCTCTACTTGGAAAAGGATCCTTAACATTCTTCCTAAGCACACAACCTTTACATACTTCTTCGTGTTCTACTTGCAAATATGGAACACCTGAAACCATTTTTTTTAAAGAAGGAAAATATCTATATTGAAGGTGAGTGTATCTTCTTTGCCAAATTTCACATGTATTAATATTATTATGTACATATTATTGAACATGTTGTTTCAATAGTCTATACAACCCTCCCTCACGAATTCCAATTACTCTAGCACAATATATATACTAGAGCCCTTTCACCATACAAGAACTTTCCCAACAACAAATTCTACTCTATCCCCCTTATCTTCCAAACATGAAATAGAAACCATTTTTTTTTCTAACCTGGTACATATAGTATGTTGCTTAGATGAACGTTTTCACTTGATTCCAACTCAATATAAGTCTTTCCAATGTCTTTGACTACATAACTATTGTTTCCTCCAAGCTCTACCTTTTGAGATAGTATCTTTTCCATTAATCTTGTGAGGTTGTCACGATCTCTTGTCATGTGCCTTGAGGAACCACTATCTACTAGCCATAAATCATTGCTATCCGCA
Organism: Pinus taeda; assembly: GCA_000404065.3. Lineage (NCBI taxonomy): Eukaryota > Viridiplantae > Streptophyta > Pinopsida > Pinales > Pinaceae > Pinus > Pinus taeda. Next base: position 200,157 of record APFE030720532.1, on the reverse strand, counting down.
ATAGAACATGTAAGATAAGAGAAATAAAAGAAATATTTGTCTCCTAATGATTTGTTCTTGGGTCTCTTTGGAAGTTCTTGAAAATATGTTGCGGTGGCTTGTTACTTTCCCTTTCTCTTTCTATCATTCAATTTTGCAGGAAAATTGTGTCTATAGTGTCAAATTTTGTGACATTGATAACATTTAACCTTTGACATGTCTCTCTTTCCTTTAGATGCATGTCTTCTTTCTTCAGGTCTTCTTCCTCCATTTATTCTACCTCCATTTCTTCTTTGGAAACCAAACTTCTTTCTTCCTTCAACCTTCCTAAAACATGTGGCATATGCTTGAGAGCCACCTTATTCAAATATATGAATCTTCCCTCTTGAAATGAGCTTTGATTCTTCTTGAGTACATGTAGTCCATAGTTCATCAAATTTTGGAGCTTCTTATTCTTGCTACAAATAAGTCCCATGATTCAGGTAAGCCATTGAGTGCTATAGTCACTAGTTACTTTTCATAAATGATTTCATCAATTGGTTGAAGTTGGTCTTGAAATTGAGAAATCCTCATGAAATATGAGGCTATAGTATCATTCCTTGTCATTCTAACATCACGAAGCTCATTCTCCAAACTCGTTGCTTGACCAATATTGTTGATAGTGTATCTAATTAAAGAATCATAAATTTTCTTTGAAGAGTCAAGATTTGCAATATATGGAATCAAACAATGTTTGAAGGAATCTACAATGATACTTCTAACTGTAATATCATCTTTCTCAAATTTTAGTTTTTCTTAATCCTTTTTGGGTTCAATGATCTTGCCTTTCAAAATACCTAAAATATCTTTCTTTGCAAGGAGGAGATCGATCCTTGTTTTCCAAGCCTTAAGGTTTGTATCTCCTCTTCTTCAATGCTCTTCCTTTTACCAAAGCTTTCCAAGAGTGATCTCAATGTCCTATTCTTCACCAAACCTCTGATACCATGTTGAGTTTTCAAGTGCAATAGATACAAGTACTAATTTATGAAATACTGATCTTGTTATTGATTAAATAACAAAGCAATGAAAATATTGTAGAAACACAAACACATAAAAATCATAAAATAAGAGAGACACAAATATAAATTGTTTAGCCAATTCAGGCTACATCCACAAAGAAACAACCAATATTTCATTTTATATTATCCAAAAAAATCAAGGGATACAACCTACAACAAATCTATTGTAACTTCCTCTTCATTCTCACACGCTATCCTCTCTTTTTCTCACACACAAACTAATACACAACCTCAATACAATTCCCTCATATAAATTGAGGGTTGCCTTCTAGGGAAAAAAACCTTAAATTAACATAAATTCAACCATTAGATATGTTTCCTTATGAAAGACCCATATTGACCCCACTGGCGGCATTAGTGGCAGGGTGTTTTGCTGCAACAAACACCCTCCAAAATTTTTCTTACACTTGAATTTTGGAGCCTATTGTGGATCTTGCGATTGGTCGTTTTGTGGTCACTTCTTGATCAGTTGATGTCACTTTCTCACACATGCTCAGTTCGCAAAAAGATCATGAGTACATTCTTTTCTACAAGCTTGAACACACATAACACATTCCATCAAGACAATGCTTGTGCAATGTTTAACACATGTCTATAGTTAGTGCGCATTGTCATTGACAGTCCCTCACTTTTCTCTGCGTTTGCACTTCTATTTTGGTGAGTTTTTCAAACTGTCTCTTTTATGCACCTTCACTTTCATGAATGCCATTTTCATGCTTTTGATTGTCGATTTTGATTTATTTCACTTTAATTAGTGTCAATTTCATGTTATGTTCACTTTGGCATGTGTCACTTTCACTGTCATTCGCATATTGCAAGTGTCATTCACACTTTTCTCTTCATATAATAAATGTCATATTTTAGCATGTGGAGTGTTGCACAATGCACGAAATATAGTTTTTATGGTTTCAAGGGGTAACCTTTGCGTAAATGAGTTGGTATTACGATGTAAACATGTATCACATTCATTTCCAAAGTTTCAACTACTGTTGCACGAGTGTCATCACGGTCGTTGTAAAGTGTATCTTTAGTGTCGCACTTAGCGTAGGTCCTCACAAAGTTTCCACACTAAGGGAAGTATGATTTGCATGTGTTATGGGTGATATATGCTGTGCCATCAATAGTTCTAAGTGTGTGATCAAAAGAAAGCCTTGTTACTATTCACATCATCTTCATATATCCCACACTTAGTCAATTCTTGAAAACTTCCTGACTAGGAAACCTAGCCTCACCCAACCTTCTTAAAATACACATTGTGCAGTATTATCCCTCAAGTAGCAACCTTGCACCTTGGTACTACACAATGTATATTTCCTGCCTCCCATAAATGCACACTCCACAGTCTCAGTGCTAAAGCTCAGTCCCTAAGCTCCAAAATTGCACAATCCTTCACCCTAGCCTGAACTGAAATGTGAATTACACAGTCTCAGTCCTCAAGGTGAGCCCTTGAGGTCTTGAACTACACAATTTCACAATCACATGGAATCCCTATCCTTCTAGCACTACGTAGTGGGAAAATTCAGTCATCAAGTCCTCAGTTTGGCTCCTTGAGCTCCCCAAATGTGTAATCTTCAAGCCAAGTCCAGCCTGAATTGCGCATTGCATAGTCTCAAGGCTCATACCTGAATCTTGATTGCCTGAGCTTCACAATTGCATAGTTACTGAGCCTCTCCTTTAGCATGCAACCTAGTTCTGACTCAGTCAGTGGATCGTCATGCAACGTCTTAGACTAGGGGTTTATTAGACTTATGTCATACTTTCATGAGTGAATTGTAGATGCAGGTACTCTATCATACTATGAAGGGACGATGATGAAGGATATGAAGATGGAGACCATGCTAGAAGACACCTAAGGAGATGAGGAGATAAGATCATGATCAAGAAATAAGACAAAGGAACATTGGATTATAATAGAAGATGGAAGATCAAGACCACATTGAAGACTCCTTATATTAAAGTCATAAGGAAGAGTAAGAAGAAGAACATGCACCATCTTTCAAGAAGACACAAAGAAAATAGAAGCAAAGAGTGACTCGACACTACCACGTCATCATGTAGTCCATGTCATCAATGTCATGTCATGAGTCATCATGTGCCACATTATTTTGTCGATTATTTAAATCCAATAATGAAGAAATATAATGTAGATTGGAAGTCCCAGAATCATTCATGTAATGTGAAAAGTCATGTAGGAAGTCAAAAGGTCATAAAGAAGTCGAACAATCAAGAGGGTAGTCCAAGAGTCACAAGGGAGATGAAGGATCACTCCTCTTATTATATATAAAACCTCATTGTATAAGAAAGGGAGTTTTCACCTTGGCTTCTCCCATAAGGCATTAGGGAGAAAAATCTAGTACTTTTGGGGAGAAATTTGTGGTTCCAACACTCCACTATTTGAGATAGTGATTTTCATTGTATTCATGAATCTTGGGACTTTTACTTAATACTTGAAGCCTGGTGGCCAACACGTTTTCATGCATGGATTGTGGATATTTTTAAGACTGTTATTTGAATGTTTATGATTCATGTTTTGTTTAACCTGTACTAAAGTAGTTGTATTATTTTGGTTCTTTTAGTGCTTATCTAAATGAAAATGTGTTGTAATGGTTGTAGCAATTGTTGTATCTATGTGGACTATTCTACTTGACGTTAGAAGATTCTATTTTTGTTTGTGTGAACCTCTACTAGGGTGGTACTATTACCTATCTCTTAGAGGCTCACCTTTCCTCCCTTTACAGTAGAAGAACCTTGATACACCTACAACCAAACATTCACCCATCACACTTAGTTGCTTTCACAAAGACACATACATGCTTCTTTTTCTTGCTAATAGCTAAATCCAAGACAAATCTATAAGAATATATGGAAACATGGATGATACTTTGGATGGGGATCCTATTCCAAATGGTTTGAGTTCTAATTTGGAATTCACATTGGGGAGACCCCCTTTGTTAACAGAATTCCACCACCATCAACAAATGGCGCTAGAAATAGGTCTAGATGACAGGTTGTGCCCATTGATTATGCTTTGAATCTCTTATCCAAAATGGATTTTCACCAAATCATAATCCCGATATGTTTTTCTAAAGGTCTTAATCTTACCATCCCTGCAGAATTTTTCCATAACATGTCCCAATTAAAGTTTGATGGTGATGGTGAATTAACTCTTCTTGAACATATGTTTCAAGTTGTTTGTTTTTTCCTTTCTAATGGAATACATTGCAAGGATTCCAAGGCTATATTGCTCACCCTGACTTTTGAAAATTGAAAGTTGTGTTAAGAGATGGTATTATACATTACCTGCTACTTTTATCCATTCATTCAACCAACTTGTGAAGGAGCTTCATAGAGAATTTGACATGTATCATTACTGGAATGTTCTTGAAATAATTAATTAACTAAGAATGAATCCTAATAAATCAATTGAGGATTTTTACGATCGATTCCTTCACCTTTGTTATGAACTTCCAGGATAAGGCACATATTGGGATTTCTTTAAACAAAAGTTTAAGTGTTTGGTTCATATCCCTTTACATGGTGAATCTGAACCACTTAATGTTTTTACTTCCCCAACTCTTGTAAATCACAAGACACCTCAAATTTTAGAGGAGGAACGTACTACTCCTTTTGTTCCTTTTCCTCCTGCTTTTCTAGTCTTGATGTGGGTGCCCCCTTGCGATGATAATAAAGTTGGGAAATCTGCAAATCAAATTCCTAATCCATCTCTTGATCCTCCTTCCACTTTTGAAGATTCAAATCTAATTAAAGAAACCATGGAATGGCTCATGGAGCCTAAGGGTGAAGGCTAATCGTTTCATTCCTCAAGATGACATCAAAATCCTTAAAATCAATCTTGAATCTGGTTCCATTAAAAGTGTTACTTCTTCAAGGGACACATGTTTTCGTTTATCATCTACATGATCTATTGATTTTTGAGTTTTTGGTTCAAATTGGGATCAAATATAAGGTAATAACATTACATTGGTATAGGAGGAGGAAAGTGAAGAGACTTTTCATCTGTTGGATGGTGTTGTCATTAATGTCAACCCTTGGAGTTGAGTGGGTTTGAATTTGACCAAAAACACCAGCCATTGATTTCAGATGGTTAATGAAAACTTCGTAGTAATTTTCAGATTCCATCAAGATGGCATCTATACTGTTGGATGGTTAAAAAACCAAGTCCTAGGGTTTGGGTTCCCTGAACTGTGGATGTGCCCCAACTTTGTCGAGGGTTTTTGGTAGGTCAAATCATTTAGTTTGTGTTGGAGATCTATGGCATTAGATTCTCCTAAAAAATAAGTTTTTATTGATATATGATACACCTCGAGAGTCCTCTTAGTTTGAGAGATATTCACGTTTGAAGGTGAAGAACCCAATCAATGGGTCAAAACCCCAATTGGTGGGTTGAAGCCCCATTGGAGTGTGATTTGGAATAATTTGATTGTTTATGGGAATTATCAATTAAGCATGAGGGTTTCTCCTCATTTTTTAAGAAGTCTTTACCTTATGAGAAAGTATCACCCTTATGAGAAGGGTTTTAAATTAATCATATTCCTACGCTAAAGGGTAAGATTCTTGATTAGGGTTTAAGTTAAAAAAACAAATATTATTATTAATCAATTAATTTACATTATTAAAATTTTAATAGGTACTATATCTTTCAATGTTTATATTTAAGAAGCTCCTACATAGGCCTATAAAAATGACCCATCATCTCTCCAAAACATAACATCTCACCACATTATGTCATCAATGTATAACTTTGAAATGTTCGGCTTCCTGAGGAAAGATTATTCAGCCTACACAAAAGTATTTTAGGGTTTTGGTTTTTGGATTATTTTGAAGGTTAGTTTGGCACCTAAATTTTGCTGGAGGAAAACCGAAGCTACAGGTACCCGAGTAGTCCTCAGCCACCAACAAAAGGTCTGTTTCAGACCTTCAACCTCCAATTTATATTTTTTTTACCATATCTTTGGACACCTTATCAACACCTATGGTTCCACAATAGAGGTAATTATTGGTGGTTTTATTTTTGGTGGTATGTTTGAGAGTTTGTTTATGCATTATTTTGGCATATTTAAACCATTGTTTCAAACCTCTCGGCCTAGGGTTTCATCAGGAATTATAGCAAGGTTTGACAACTCTCTAGGAGTGAATCTAAATTGACTTGAATTGAATCATTTACAATGTGAGATAATAATGGTTGAACAAGGTTAGCAACATTGTTCATATGACGTAGCATTGATAGTTTCAATTCTTAGTGAAACAATGATTTTGAAGATATGGAATGTGATAGTTAGATCTGACTTAGCAGTAAGACTGAATGAGCCTTTGTTAACTTAAAATATCTCTATGACTATCCTAGTATATTGTTGACACACTTTACTTGAATGTGGGAGGAACAATTAGTAAAAAAATGACAATCATAAATTCTTGACAATTTGATCCTTTAAGTGACATGAATTATTAATAAACTGTGAAACATTGTATCCTCTTATCATCCTACAATTGTCAATATATGACAATGTTTCTCACTATAAGACAATGGTTGTAATAGGTTCATCATTTAAGTATCAATATCATGCACTAAGACAATGATTTATTTATTACCTTATTGACAAACCTTTCATTGCAATCCTGAACCAAAACATAGTGACATACTTTATGTGATCTTACAAAGCAGTAAATTACATAACAATAACTTAACATGACAAAGACACATAGATAACATGGTTTTAGGTGACACGTAGTAACACAAATAACATAACACTTATTTTATGCGACGTTGCAGTAATAGACTTAACAATGACTTGACATCTGATATTACATTGACAATGATCTATGCATCAAATTTGTGAACAATAGTGCACATACATAGTGAACCTATCTACCCTATAGTGATATGACCTCGACATTTGACTATACTTAACTAAGATATCATATTTGACTAAGAATGATACATTGACATATTGATTGTGACACTTGTTGATCAATAACCTTTATTCTATCTTGACTTCAGTGAATTGAACTTTGAAGTTAGTGAACAATGGTCCACTTACCTTGTTAAGACATTAAAATCGTTGCGTGGAAAAACCTAAGTAATCCAACTATTGTGACCTTAGTTACCTTTATAACCTGTAGCTTGACATAATCCTCATAATTGACACTTGACATAAATTAAGTATTGTTGAAGTTATCAGTTAATTGGACAAGGAAATTGTTCAAGTAGTGTAAGGCTTTAGTTTGGTCCTAGGGTTTAATATTTGATCCTAGGGTTTGGTACTAGGGTGTTATGTCCTAGGGTTTCATTGAAGAAAAGCATTGCATGTGCTTAGAGTAACACTTGGGTAAATTTGGACACAAAAAAAATTGGAGACATCTAGGATTCAAGATAAGAAGCATATTATTTTGACATTAACTTGTAAAATTGTTAATTGACAAGACACATGACAATGATAAATAACTTGTCTGTAACATTGTATTGACATGGGACTAGGGAAACCATGTTTAGACATATGCTGGCAGTTCACTATGGACAGAGCTTGAGAGAATTGGTAGCAAGTCATAGGGATTATATGAGTAAACTTTATTTGTGCCCTCATTTCATAATAGCTCTAGATGGTTGCAACATCATGTGCAACTTGATACAATGTGGTAGCATGATATATTGAGCCTTGATTCTTATTCATTCATGAGAACATCAATGTAGTGACGTACAATGGAAGCCATAAGATGTGTAGTGATATATGTGTGCAGTGACAATGATTGTGCATTGATGAATATTCATTCATGAGCAGTGACATGCAATGACAACCAACAATTGTACAATGACAGTAATATACAGTGTGTAGTGATAGTGATGTGTAGTTGAACAATTATAGCTTGATGTGTAACATTGTGGAGTAATTAGTTTTTGGGAACAGTGATCAGTGGCTACCAGGATTCAACATTTAATCTACTTCTTTCTTACAACTATTCTACATTGATTCAAATTACAGGGGATCTAGTGTGAAAATTGTGAAACGTGATATACCGACTCTTCTGGGTGATTGGAGCTACCTTCAGGTTTTGACTTGAGAACACTTCAAGGTGGCAGGGTGGTGCTAGGGCAAGTTGTGGCATGCATAGGGCATTGTGGGTCCATTCAGTTGTGGCTGATGAACTAATAGGGTAGTGAAGCATCTTATCTGACAATAGCTGGTAAGAAAAGTGTTGGGGTACTCATAAGGTTGTAGCCTAATCTACAAGGCGTTGGGGCGTCCTTTTGGTTGCAACAAGATATTAGGGTCTGGTAGCATCCTACAGGTTGTAGCACATGAATTATGGGGTTGAAACCTCCATCAGTTGTAGCTGAAATCTTAATGTAATCAATTTTCGTTTAATAGGGAGAAGACAATTACTAAAGAATGGTTCAATGGTTTTTGACCTAGAGGGGTTTTCCACCTAAAAATATTTGTGCCCTTTGTTTTATCTTTCTGCATTGATTGTATGGTGTTGTCTACTGTTGATTATTGTTTATGATCGTATGAAGAAGAACAATAATAATAATTGAGGATTAAGTAATGCTCTGAAAAATATTAAAAAGAGCTAATTGCTAAGAAAGACAGATTCACCCCCCCTCTCAATATTTCTAACAATTGGTATGAGAGCTTGGTTCCTTTAGTAACAACTTAACCGTTGGAATGCAGTTTTTAGAGTATAGAGATGGGAAAGTCAAAGAAGTAGGTTGCAAGGATTTTAAAGGAAGTTACATGTACAACAAAATTTGAAGAAAGTGAGTATTGTGTACCAACCCCTGATTTTGAGGCAAATAATTACTAGATATGAGAATCCAGGATGGAAGTACATTTGCAAGAACATAGAGTATGGGAATCAATTGTTTATAAAGAGACATCTAAAAGGTAAAATTCAAAGTCCATGAATGTAATTTTTAATGTTTTTCCAAATTCTGTGAAAATAAAAGTTGGTCAATGTTCAACAGCTAAAGCTCTTTGGGAAAAGCTTCATAAAATTTATTCAACAAAGAAATCAAGTCAATATGTTATTGAAAATTTGGATCCTTTTGATTATGATGAAGAAAATGGAGAAATGAGTAAGATAGAATTTCAAAATCAAGTGATCAAGGTGACAGAGGAACTCAAAATTCAAAAGGAGAAGACAATACTTTTGGAAGCAAAATTGAAGAAAACAAAAAAAACTCAACAAGAAAAATGAAGAATTAGGGAAGATCATTAGTAGCCTTCGAGTATGATTGGAAGAAGTAAAAAATACAGAGACAAAATACCTCAAGAGAGAAGTCCAACATAAGAAAAAAGAACTCGACATAGCATTTGTAGAGATTAGTAGGCTCAAACAATAGATGCAGGAAGCAGAAAATGAAATGAAGGAATTTGATCAAAGATAGATATCTCTAGTTGGCCAAAAGAAAGAGGAATTTGAAACCTCTTCAACTGAACTAAATAGGCTCAGGATTGAAAATTAGGAGTAGAAGGAACATGTACAGGATCTCAACAGAGAAGTAGAGAAGAACACTCTTCTCAAGCTATAGGTTGAGGGGGCAGAAAAAAGAAAGGAGATATTGAAAAAATGGTTTCAAGAATATCTTTCTCAAAAGCAAGAAGAACTTGATGAAAATTGTAATGAGATCAACAAACTCAAGGGATAAAAAAATATAACACTTGCAAGATAAGATAGGTGAAGAAAAAATGAAGGAAATTAAAGTTGGTAAATCTCTAGTTGATGAAGGTACAAGCTCCACATCTTTGCAGGATGATTCTAAGAAGGAAGTTGATCTAAGTGAAAAGCCAAAGAAGAATGTTGCAACTCCAAAGAATAAGACCGATGCAGTCAAGAACAAAGGACAACAACAGACTACAACACCGCCTTCAAAGAAGAATGAAAAATATTCCAGGTATGTTCATTTATTTAATGGTTATTGTTTTTCATGTGCTAACTTTGGACATATGGCCAGGGATTGTAAAGTTGTTGACATGTACAACTATTAAGGACCACCACCTTCGAACGAATTGTCTAGGTATGCATGTTCATTTAATGACTATTGATTTTTATGTGATAACCACGGACACATGACTAGGGATTGTGAAATTTTTGCAAGGTGCAACTATTATTTGCAAAACCCTAGAAGCAAGTTTGCAAGTTCAAGAGACAAATACCAAACCAAATCTTCTATGGATGACATTGGATGCTTCAAATGTCATAACTATGGATACCTAGCTCGTCACTGTAGATACAAGATGGAATTAACCATGAATAAAAATCTTGATGATGGGAATAAGAAGGTTTGGAAAAGAAAACAGGTATAGGATGAAAAAAGTACAAGATGAGCAAGAAAAGAAGGAAGACAAGGTCTTAGCCGTTATGCTTTCACAATTTGTAACAGGTCGTCAGGAATCAATAGTTTCTTTAGTGAATGAATCGAGTCAAGATGGTCCATTACATGATACACTATTTTGAAAAATTCGGCTCATCAACTCCTTGCAATTTGAAGAGGGGGAGTATTACAACAGTATGTGGCATAGGTCTGCCATTGACAGATAGTTTGAACAAGATGTAAACTTCATAATAGGTTCAGGGGGGGCAGAACACTTGAATAATTACAGGTTAAAGAAAGAAGGCTTCTCTTCAAGGGAAGCACATACAAGACACAGGTCCATAGGTATCGTCATTGAAAAACTATTACAAGAAGGCTTCTCCTCAGGGGGAGCACAAGTAGATAACAGGTCCACATGAAGCAATCAAATTCTCAGGGGGAGTAACCCTTTGTCATTGATGTCAAAGGGTGAGAGAAAATCCTGAGAAGGAGTTTGAAATATCGAGAAGGAGATAAAGCATGATGTCAAGGGGAGTTGTACTCTTAGGAGGAGTACATATTTTTCCATCAATGACAAAGGGGGAGATTGTTGGATGGTACTTTCATTGATGTCAACCCATGGAGTTGACTGGGTTTGACTTTGACCAAAAGCACCAGTAATTGATGTCAAATGGTTAATGAAAACTTCTTAGTAATTGTTAGATTACATCAAGATGGAAACTATACTGTTGGATGGTTAAAAGCCCAAGTCCTAGGGTTTGGGTTCCTTGGACTATGGATGTGACCCAACTTTTTAGAGGGTTTTTGGTAGTTAAAATAATTGAGTTTGGGTCAAATATCTATGTCATTAGATTCTCCTAGAAAATATGATTCTGTTGATAAGTGGTATGCCCTAAGAGGTCTCCTAGTTTGAGAGATATTCACGTTTGAATTTGAAGAACCTAATCAATGGGGAAAGATCCCAGTTGGTGGGTTGAAACCCCATTTGAGAGTGATTTGGAATAATTTCATTGTGTATGGCCATTAGCAATTAATAATGAGGGTTTATCCTCATGTTTTAAGAAGTATTTACCTTATGAGAAAGTATCACCCTTATGAGAAGGTTTCTTCATCATTAAATTAACCATATTCCTTTGCTAAAGGGTAATATCCTTGGTTAGGGTTTAAGTTAACAAAACAAATGTTATTATTATTAAATTTATTTACATTATGAAAAAATATTTAGGTACTAAATCTTTCAACATTAATATTTAAGAAGCCCCTACATAGGCCTATAAAAATGACTTATCATCTCTCCAAAACATAACATCTCACCACATTATGTAATCAATGTATAACTCTGAAATATTCGGTTTCCTAAGGAAAGAGTCTTCGGCCTACACAAAAGTCTATTAGGGTATTGGTTTTTGTATTATTTTTGTTGGCTTGAGGGGGCCTGACCCAGGTTCAAAGTTAATTAGCCAAATAAATCCCTACACTATTGGCCCTTTCGGCAATAGCCCACAAGGCGTGGATTGAGGTCTCACTCAAAGCAGTATGGGGGGATGATGGAACCAAGTTTCTGCACCCTTGAGATGTATGAGGGGTTGATTTAGTATAACTATGAATACCTAATACATTCAATGCAAAAAGTAGTAAATAAATGCACAGGAATGGTATAAAACTTCTCTTTATTAATGCTTCAATCAGTTACAGACTCAACCTGCTTTGCGCACTCAGCTCCATGGGTCTGTGCACTTAGCTACTAGGACTCTACGCACTTAGATACAGATTATTATCCTACTCTACGACCCAAGACTCAATTCTTCATCCTTTATTCATGACTTTCTTCTCCTCTTGTACAACTTAGAGCCTCGCTCTATTTATACATTCCCATGGTCCGCTGACCATGGGTAGATCTCTAAAGACGACATTACATTACAAAAATGAGGGCAGACAACCCTATGACTCATTTACAAGCTCGTGCTCCGCGCCCACAAAACATGGAGTCTTTACATTGGATTTAGTCAAAATCTAGGCCTTAAACCCCAAAACTTCCCTTGCGAGATCCCATGCCCAATAGGCCCCCAACACAAAAATCGTGACTCGCCCTCAAGTCACTCTGTTGGTCCAGAGATCTTTGCATGGAGACCTCATAACTCTGCCCAGACCGCTGCAAGGTCAGAAATGCACTGAGTGGTTGCCTGTTGTACCTTCTTGACGTGTTGTTCAGAGACCGTGGTACTTGAACTGCTTCCCTGCATCTGCTCCTTTGTTCCCTTCATCTGCATGAGCTTGGATTTGATCGAGGTTGTAATGACAAATGCCTCATCAATCCAAGGTTGTACGTGTGCCTTCAAAATCGCTTCCTTATGTTGCACCGCATCTACCTGCTGCTTAAGTGCTTTTGTCTACTGCATCCGCGCGAGCCTCTGTGTAAGGGCTACCGTCCGCACTGTTCCTTTTCTGTCATCGTACTTTTGCTGCAGCTCACGTGCCTTTGTTTTTGAGCGCTGTATGTTTGATTCATCCTGCAGAGTGGTGAGGACCTTGAACGACTCCAAATAATTTGGTGCAGTCCTTCACTGCACTGCTAATCTCTTCTACTCCCATTGTAATGGTGTTGGCGCGCTGTTCCCTCACCTATGGTGGAGTTGAAGGATGCATCTCCAACTGCAACTTAGCTATCTGAAGGTTCAGCTCCAGCTGAACCTTAGCCATCTCTTCCTTTTCCTCGTGCACCCCTACTACTAGCCTCCGAATACATGCCTCTGTTGGTGCCTCTGCTAGGATGGCCAACTCAAGGATCACTTGGTAGGCTTCTTCAACCACCTGCACAATCTGCTAGTTCTGTGCCACTATCTCGTCGTGCTACAGGCTCAGTTGTTCCATGTTAATTCATTGTTCACTCATCACCTAGAGTGCACAATTCTCCCTGTCCCGCAGCTCTGCACACACTTCGTCCTGTAGGACATAGAGCCTCTTCTAGGGGAGCACAGCCATGTTGATCCCAACTCCCTTTAGCACACTAAACCTAGGCCTGTCGACCTCATTTTCTTTAACCAGTGCCCCCTCTAGAAGCACTATAGTGTTGGTCGTGCAGGCGCGCAACATTTCCTCAGCCACGGTCGTGCCTGCTGTGAGGCTGGTCGATAAAGTACCATCCTAAGGAGTGTGCACCTAAAAATCTTGTACCTGTGTCCAGAGGGCCCCCAACACCATTTTATTTTCCTCCATGAACTGCTGGAGGGCCTCCATGGTGACAACGTGCACCATCTCCCCTATGTCATGCAGATCCCCCTCAATGAGGGTGATCAGGTCGAAAGAAGTCTTGGAGGCTTTTGAAATCTTTCACTGCCCCACCTACTCTCTCGGGCACTACCACTTCAACTGTGTGGATGCTCTCTATGGGTTTGTACCACCTTCCTCTGTTTTGGGCTCCTGTTTAGGCGAGGGTGACTTCTAAACCTCGCGCTCCTTTTCTGCTGGCTTTTGCTGTTATGTTGCTGCCTTCTCAACGTCTCACACCTCCTGTGCCTTGGCCGCTGTTGCTTTGTGCCTTCTTTTCTCTACCAACTGCGCCATCCATAGTTTTGCCTCCTCCTTTTTCCTCTACGTAGTGGACTTTTCTAATTCCACCACGGAGATGGCTAGAGAGCACCACTCCGATGGCCACGACTCCAGCACGACGAAGATGACATCGTCCGTGGCCAGGTAGGGGAGCTCATTCCATTTCTTCACAGGGTGCTTGCGCGCCCTCATATATATGTGATGGAAGTCTGCCTTGAACTTTGCTAAGGTTTGTAGACTATTATAGATAGTGGGTAATAACCGCAGCTTGCGGTTAATCCCCATTCTGATGTTCATCTCCATGAACACCTAGAATATCTTACTATCTCGGATTCTCTACGCATATTTGGTCTCCCACAATGAAGTGTACTTCTCTGCCTCCAGAAGGTCCTACGAAATTGTGGGGAACTAGTTGTCCTTAGGTAATTCACAAGCCATCAAAACTATGGACAATAGGAGCCATTCATAGTGGAAAGTCTTCCCCTGTTCCTGTGCCTTGTGGCAATTCTCCAGGAACTCCTTGTACAAGTACTTTGACCAGTTAAACTGGACCCCCTCTATGCACTACATGGCAAGTGCTACCACTGGAGCAGGTACCTCATCCGTGCGGCACTTCCACGTAACCTTGCCAGCCAGTATCTTTGTCACGACGCTGACCGCAATGTTGTTGATACTAGAGATCACATACCCCCTCTTCTTCTTCTCCAGCTTGAATTTTTTCTTCATGGCCTCTGCGATGGCCAAATCGTTTCTCTTACCCTCTAAAATATCCATTGGGTCCTCCCCCTTGCAAGGGAGTAGGGTAATTCTATGAATTAGGTGGTCCGTGATGGGGATGGGCACCTCCAGCCATAGGAACCCATCACGCACCAGGCAGAGCAACTACTTGATGAAAAATATAGTTACTGGGGTGTGATGGTAATGTGGCACCTAGAGTAGGTTTAACAACCTAGCTTCATCTACTGTGCACAACCACTTGTGCGGCTCCAGCTCTATGACTCCTGCCACAGTGTTTTTCTTCGATCACATGAGCTGTGCGGTTGCCAAGTGTGGGAATTTCGCGTGGTATGTGAGATCCTAATCTTCAAACTTTAGATCCAACACCTGTCCTAAGTGCGCTCCTTCAAAAATGATATCATCGGGGAGAAGCGGAGTCTGTAGAGAGCTTTTGCTCTCATCTAGGTCCTTAGGCACCCTTGCTTTCCCTTTATGTGGAGGAACATACACGGGAAACCTGGTCAGAGGGTCCACACCCTAGGTTTATTCCTCCATTTCTTCATTCTCCTCCTTTTCCACCAGGATTTCCTCAAGGTCTTCCTCCTCCTCATCGGATTCCAAGTTAATCACCTTCCCCTTTTCTTCCATGGTCAATTTAGTTCTCAGCGGGTTTCTAGGGGACATGCACACCGATACCATGGGCTTCTTGTCTTTCTTGGGCCTCGATATTTGTGGCGATTTAGGGATTTCTGCAACTATCTCGATGCTTTCTAGCGCATCTCCTATAGTCATGGCCCCCGCGGCCTCTTCAACAGTCATCTCGCCGATATCCATGGTTTCCTCTGGCGTGGTCATACTGTTGTTCCACAAATCTCTCAACAGTTTAGGTAGGTGCTCAAATAATGCCTTCGAGCTCAAAGAATCAAACAGATCAGAGTTACTGAATATTAGGATGTGCAATAGCTAAATTCTCAAATGCCCAAGTGTTGTTTGCTGGGCATCCCTTTGTAATTTATAGTGTCTTTTGAATTCAAATTTGACCATTCCCCCTAAATCGGGTCCATTAATGCTCCTTTGGTGGCAGATTTTCTCAAATCTAGCCCATACATTTTTCCTTAAATGCTTGCCTACCACTCCATTTGGTCTCAAACCAAGCATCACATTGTGAATAATAACTGCAACGATCACTTCCCAGCTGACCCGCGCGGCAGCTCAGCTATCCTTGTGCAGTTGCAGACCCTATGACACTTTGCTACTGCGCGCAGTCTTGACATTGCACAGCTCTTGGGTAGAGTAGTTTATAGTCCCACGCCTCCTTTTAGCTGCTTGGAGCGCTAAGACTATGCTCCCCGCAACTAGTCAGGTGACCGATTTTCCTGGATACGGCTTCAATTGACTACCGTTTACTTTTCTTGGAAAGATTTCACCATCTAACTTCACCAACTACACCGCGCCACCATCTGTGACCTTAATAACATATGGTCCCATCCCATGCATCAAGCTGATAAAATTTCAGTGGTAGTCCCTAAGTTCGTCAATGGAACTGAGCTCCTCCTTCCTTAAGCTTCTTCACTTTTGCTTTCACCCTAGCACTTTTCTCCCTCAATCGAACTCTTTCATTCATGAGTTCTTAGAGCCTAATATCATCCTGTTGGATCTCTTCATTGAGTCCCAACCATTCTTCTTCAAGTTCTTCCAACTGCACGAGCCTTTCTTCCAAGGCTCCGCAGTCCATTACCCCTATGAGCACCATACATGATAGACTTCGTAGGCATTACACCTTCTACTCTATTGACCAATCGAAAAGGTGTCTGCCTGCGTACACGTAGGTCCCAACCACTTCGTTGTGCATTTCTTACCTTGTTTAGCATGTTGCACACCTTATCAAATGCTTCTCTATGGATAACCTTTTGCGCGATTGTTCTTTCCACATACTATCTATCCAGCCTTAAGAGCCAACTGCACATATGCCCCCCCAACAAAATTTTATTGACCATACCTCTTAGCACAGAGTTCATCCGTATCCACGTTGGTTGTTTTCCATATGTCAGCATCCACTTGGCCAGATACATGCGCGGATCATCCTGTCCATCATATTTTTCTATTAGTCACATCTTAGGCTTCCCAAAATGTGTGCTTATCATTCTCCTGCATTCGTGCCAGTCTTCAAAGCTCCATTTGTGCGTACCCCACCACCTTGTAGGTGTAGCACACAGTGCCCAATTCAAGGCCTGGAAACATTGCTTTTCCAGCACCTCCCTTTGAAACTTATCTAGTAAAGTATCTATCTCACTTAACCCATCATAAGTAGGCAGATCCATCACTTCCATCGATACACAACACAATGATCTTGTCATCATATTACAGTTTAGCATGGTTACCTCATGTAATTGGTTCTTTCATTGCTCTATCTCCTCATCAGAATCGGACGTACAGGAGCTTTCGCGCTCCCATGAAATCCATTTGTCCGCAGTGGGATTTACCCAATCTTGCTCTTGCGTGGTTATTTTGTAGATGTAATCCACATCATTGTCACTTTCATAGTCACACACTGGCTCTGTATAATGTGATCCTTCAACAGGGTCCAAGGGTATAACTACGCGCAGATAATTCTTCTCAAAAATCATCTTGCACTTCTTTAGATTAATCACCTCGTTCATGTCAGTGGCACAATCAATTCCTAAGAGCACAGGGTAGGGATTGTTGTCATCAACAATCTCTATTAATTCAAAGTTTGCTAGCGTGCTCGCTCCCTCAATATCCACAGTGATTCCCTACAATCTTCCCATAGGTATTATCTTCTGCTGGTTCACTATTCCCAGCTAAATAGGAGACCATTGCAGCATAGGCCTCCCCATGCGCTCCCATGTCTTCTTTGGCAGAACGTTCACGTCCGATCCTAAATCTAGAATTACTTGGTCCATCTCATATTCTCCAATATGCGTGGTTATCCAAATTTCTCTTCCAATCCTTGTCGTATGATTTCCAATCTTCTGAACTACACACGGTTCTCCTGGTGCGGTCCCAACGCATCTGTTAATGAGTTCATGTAGTCCCTTTACAGCCTTACTATCATTCAGTAGCTTCATGCATGTTTCCAGGAATGTCGTAAGCATAGATGGGTGCATTTCTAGCTCCGGTCTATATTTTCTTCCTGAAGTGGAGGCAGTGAAGCTCTTCTTAGCTTCTATGAGGGTTACTCTGCTTCTTTCGTCGGAGCCTTGCAAACCTAAGTACTATGTTTGGGCTGTTTTTCTTTATCATCTCTTGTTGTGATTCCACTTCAAAGCACAATGTTCGCATTTAGATCTTCCTCGCACGGCTCAGACCTCATCATCTGCAGGTTTCGAGTCGGAGAAGGCAGTAGCACTCCCTTGTTGCGTATCCTAGCTATCAACGTAGGACAATCTTCCATCTCATGATAAAAAAGCTACAATACTGACATGATGGATGCATTGGGTTCGTACAATCATGGGCATAATGTCCTGGCCCTCTGCAATTGTAGCATATCAACTGTCTGCAACCTCTTCCAAGTCCTCCTCCACCTCGGCCTCGTCCACGCCCCTGAAATCTTGTTTGCACCACTCTTGTATTCGGGTCTAGGGGTCGCATTTTGGCCTGAACCCTGTAGGTGGGAGTTCTATCCATCATTAACTCATAGCTTCTACAAGTGTGCTCATCGTGTCCAACTGACCTACAAAAGTTACAGAACAATTGCTGCAAATTTTGTGTATATTTCTGTAACAAATGTCAGTTGTCTGTAGTGTGTTTCCCTCCTATTTGACAAATAGTGCACCACAAAGCAGGTGCTGCGCTAGGTCCTACTTGTGCCTTCGGTCTTAACGACATCGGTCTTCCTCCCGTGAGGTAATTTGCGAACACCGGGCAGTGGTCTTTATCATGACCCCGACCCTTGCATTTTACGCACCACACTTCTTCGCACACTTCTAGTTGGTCTATCTTGTCCTTTTTCAGACTCTGCATCTCATGGCATAAGTTTTTCAACTACGCGTGGATCTACTAAACTCCCAAGCTAGGATCCTGCATCGGGGTTTCATGCAACCTCATCGCGATCTCTAAGGCCTCTGCCCAAGTCATTAACTTTTGCTGCAATAACGCACTCCTCAGATTTGGCATTAACGACGCTACAAATCCATCCATTAGATTCATATTAGCTTCGCGAATCGTGCACTTCAGCCTCTGATCTGGTTCCCAAGGAGTCTCGCCTGGTAGCATTGTGATCTCTTTGAATGAAATGATCGACTACGCCTCTGACTTTGGCCTGCTAAATTCCTTGTTTAGCGCTGCTTGGATATTCGTGATTCCCGCATTTGGATTATCATTGGAGTTCTTAATATACCAGGTCAACGTGCGATCCTGCAGGGCACTAACCAGTGTCACTTTCTTTATATTGTCATCTGCAACTCCCTGTGCTTCCTATACGGCTCTTGTCATGAACCAAAACTGGTCTCGATCCTCAGTTCCTACTCCCTTGAACACAAACAACTTTATCGTGCTTGCCATATTGACTCGTGGTGGTGGCAGAGGTGGTACGGGTGAAGATGGAGGTGATGGTGGTGAAGCTGGTGGTGGTGTGGGCGGGGGTGGTATGTATGGAATCCTCTGCCTTATCAAATGGATCACACTTCATGGAGAGGCCTTCCTGATCTCTTCCTCATCCCCTCACGGAGATGAAATCAAAGGGCTATTCTCTGGTCCCTTACTTCGTTTATGTAGGTTTTTCCACTTCATGTAGCTCTGAACATCAAGGTAATTGCATAACCCTCTTTTCACACAATAGCATTTTAATCCAAGTATTGAGAGACTTTATGTACTTACCTCGTATTCCTTTGAGAAAATGTCACTTTGACTCACTATAGTTGACTGAAGTATCTACTGCAAACTCAGTAATGAATCCTCCTATAATCGGATCGAGCAAATGATCAACAACGTGCGTGATATTATCCCCTGATGCTTCTAATCTGCGCACCAACTCTGGGGTCCACACAATAGGATTGTCGAGTTTCCATCTTCCTTGGCTATCTCCTAGCTTCACGATCCACTCGTACAGCTCAGTAGGGAAATATGTGAAAAATATCTCGTGGATTTCTGTGTACAAGTAGCAATCTAACCGCTCTTCTTTTGTCAGTCACGGATTCCTATTCTCTTGCGCCGCGAACTCGTGAATTCTCCTATCCAACCAACTTTCAATTTCCTTCTTAGTTGGATTCCAATCATATGACATCAGACATCTCTATATAGATTCCGGTCTTGGCAATAAAACCATTTGTTGGCTTGAGGGGGCTTGACCCAAGTTCGGAGTTAATTAGCCAAACAAATCCCTACACTATTGGCCCTTTCGACAACAACCCATGAAGCATGGACTGAGGTCTCGCCCGAAGCAGTATGGGGGATGTTGGAAGCAAATTTTTCACCCTTGAGATGTCTGAGGGGTTGATTTAGTCCAATTGTGAATAACTTCGCGTAGGTCACTTTGCGCATTTCCCTGACCTGTGAGGCCTCCATGATTTGTTATAATCACCTTCACGTAGCCCTAACTAGGGGCTAAGGTGTTTTTGTGCTACTAAGGCAGTGATCTACACTATTTCCCCAAGTTACACCACGGATCTTACTTATCTCCTTATAACTGTTAGTTAACTTCACGTAAAAAGATACTTTATCTTAATCAACATAATCATATATGTTTGCGTATCATACAAACAACATAAATGTAATTTATACCCAATACATTCAATGCATAAAACAATAAATAAATACACAGGAATGGTATAAAACTTTGGTTTATTAATGCTTTAATCGGTTACAGACTCAACCTGCTCTACGCACTCAGCTATAGGGGTCCGCGCACTTAGTTATGGACTACTAGGCCTATGCACACTCAGCTGCAGATTCTTCTCCTACTCTACAACCCAAGACTCGACTCTACTCTTAGATAAGACTCAATTCTTCCTCCTTCATTCATGACTTTCATCTCCTCTTTGACAACTTAGAGCCTCACTCTATTTATACAATCCCATGGTCTGCAGACCATGGGTAGATCTCTAAAGCCAACATTACATTACAAAAATGAGGGAGGAAAACCCTATGATTCATTTACAAGATCGCACTCTATGCCCACAAAATGCGGAGTTTTTACATCAAATTTAGTCAAAATCTGGGCTTTAAGCCCCAAAAATTCCCTTGGGGGATCTCGCGCCCAACACTTTTGAAGGTTCCATTATCATCAGACTTTTGTTGGAGGAAATACGAAGCTATAGGTACCCATGTAGTCCTCGACCACCAACAAAAGGTCTGTTTCAGACCTTCAACCTCCAAAATTAGATTTTTTTTACCATATCTTCGGACATCTTATCAACACCTCTGATTCCACAATAAAGGTACTTATTTGTGGTTTAATTTTTTGGTGGTTTATTTAAGAGTTTGTTTGCGCATTCGTTTGGCAGACTTAAACCATTATTTCAAACCTCTTCACCTGGGGTTTCTTCAAGAATTATAGTAAGGGTTGACAACTCTCTAGGAGTGAATCTACAGTGACTTGAATTAAATCATTTACAATGTGAGGTAAGAATGGTTTAACGAGGTTAGCATCAATGTTCATATTGTTTGTCCTTACAATTTCGTAGGCTGAAAAGGAAATCGAGAAGGATAACCTCAAACCACTTCAACTCAATAGCTAGCCCTACTTATCCTGAGAGGGATCTCTCTAAGTCTCTTATCAGTGATATAAATTTAAAGCAAACGCGTTTTAGGCTAGATATATATATTTATTTGTTTGTTTGTGAAATTTTGGGTTTTAGGGTTTACTGAACTTAGGGTTTGGAGCCACAAATAGGTCTAGGCTGTAGGAGTGCAGGAGAAAATATGAGAAGGATCTAGGCATCAGAATCCATGGTGTATTTAGAATATTTCCAGTGTAGTATAGAAGATAAGATGTAGAAGAAACTAATGAGCATAAGTAAACATGATTTCATTAGCTTAGGAAGACATAAACATAACTATGAAAACCAGATAACCAGAGCTTGAGGAACAAGAATTTTGTATATTTCACTGTAAGGAGTTCATATAAAGAAGAGATATCATGTAGATAAACATGTTTTAACCGTTAGAAAACAAATAAAATGAATAACAAACACCATGAACTGACTAGGCTAGAGTTCCTTGAAAATAGCTGCAACTGTCTCTGTATTAGCTGAAAAGATGATTACATGCAAGCCTCCTCCACAAAAAGTTAAACCTTTCTCTCTGAAAGAGAAATGATACATATAGACTCTCCTAGACCACTTTCCCACCTTCAGGAGTCTAATTCCTTGGTGGAGGAACTGACTCCAAGATTCTCTCAACCAACAGGTGAGAGTGAGAAGGTGAAACTAAAACACTTCTTGGAGCATTTGTTTAGGAGTTTGATTCTTTTATAAGGCCTAATAAACATAAAAAACAACCTATGATGTACATTTATTCATGTCTACATCACCTAGCCTCAAAAATAGTGTCATTACATAAAGAGGTTTGACTTTGACCAAGCCAAACTGGAAATTATGCAAATTAAAACACAGAAAAGTGCAGAAACGAAGTACCTACTTTGAGCTAATTTTTAGGTGCCTTATAGAGGCCAAAATGAAAAACTGAGAGAACGGTAAACTAGCCCTTCAAGTATAGTTTCCATAAGGGTTTGCATTTTGAATTTGGACCATGGGAAGGTCTTCAAATATCCATTCTTCCAAGGTCGCTATAGGTGCTCAACCCTTCTCAAAAAAGGGTCAAGAATGCTAGTTTTTTGCCACTTTTTTGCTCTTTTCTCCAAAACTTTGCCACCTCTACAAAATCTAAGAAAATATATTTTAGAGGATGACAAGAGGTTTCCAAAAATATAAAATTTTCTTGAAATAAAGGCTTGAGTAAAAAGCGCAGTGCGAGCTACTGATTTTGTGAATTTAGCTCCAAAATTCACAAAAAACTAAAAGTGCTCAAAATTTTCTCACAATTGGCTAAGAGATGTAAAAATATGTTTTCTAAACCTTCATAGATTCTTCAGAAAGCATCTCCAAGTTTCCCTCATCCTTTTGGTCTTTTTTGGCTTGCTTGAGCTTGTTTTCACGCTGCTTTCCCTTGGCGATCATGTTTTGAGCCTGGTAGTGGTGCGCCATATGTCTAAACAACTGATTATCTTTGTTTGCCTTCTCAAGGAGCTTCTCCAAGTGTTGATTCACCCTGTTGAGCCAATGCTCCTTGTCTTGATTGATCTCAAGAGCATTTCTATCTTCTAGGTCTATGTCTTCATTCAACATGATGTGTTCTTCCTCTTCTTGCAATGGCTTCTTCAGGCCCTTTGTTCTTGGCCTTTTCCTCTTGCCTTTTCCTCTTGCTCCTTCAAGCTCACTTGTTTCTATGATTTCTTTTCCCTTGCCAACCTACTGCAATAACTTGGCTTTTTATTTTTCCATGATCAATTCCTTTGCTTTGAGCTAACTATTCTCCTGTTCAAGGAATGAAATGATGTATCTAGCTCTCACCATGTTTACTGTGAGCTCCTTGATCTGATAGTATTTATCTATGATCATCTATTGCATGCTTGAAGTCTAATCCTCTGCCTCTAAATCAACCATCTCAAAGTCATTCTCAACCATGTCCTTATCCTGCATTGTCAGTCCCTGTTTTGTTGATGTAGAAGGCTTGGCCCCTTTCTCACCATGAGAAGCGAACACAAGTCCTTTTCATCTTTGGTATGTTTTGGTCACCTCAGGTCTAGGTGTCTTGGGAACCTCCTTTGATTTTTTTGATAACCCTACTTCCATAGGCTGTGCTGATGTGTCTTGGTGAAGCAATCTCATTTCATTTTTGAAATCCTAGATGATAGG
This sequence comes from Pinus taeda, assembly GCA_000404065.3. NCBI lineage: Eukaryota > Viridiplantae > Streptophyta > Pinopsida > Pinales > Pinaceae > Pinus > Pinus taeda. Next base: position 176,647 of record APFE030720532.1, on the reverse strand, counting down.
AAAAGGGAAAAAACAATGAGGTATGAGTGGAAAATGAAGTGATGTGAAGGCGGAGTTTGAAAAAATGGTAAAGGAGGCTTGAAAGAGGTGGAAATGAAATTTGGAGAGTTGATGAAAATGAGTGGAGAAGCAATGGAGGAGTGATTTGCTTGTGAGGAGGAAAAACAGAGTTTGTAGTGAAAGTGCCCAAAAATCCCTAGGAATGAACTAGGGTTTCACTTTTGGAGAGGTAAAATTCTGCTTTGAGGTTGATTGAGTGGTTAAAATAGTTTATTAAACATGTATATAATTGTAGGGAAACATTTTACGTGTTTAGAAACCAAGAAATAAAAATGGTCATCATCAACCTATCATTCCCCATGAGAAATTTCACTACAAACCCTATTTTGAAAAAATCATTGGCATGAGATGATTTTGAAAAGCAAAGAAGGAAGAATAATGGTGTACTTACTTATTGCTTGGCTTAGAAAGCAAGGAAATCAGGTTAACAAGAAAAAAAATTGAATTTGCGAGATATTTGGGTGTTTTCTTGATATTTTGGCCCATGCGCAGCGCCTGTGTGCAACGCAGTGTGTCTGTGCACAACACCTTGTCTCTGTGCGCAATGCCTTGTCTCTGTGTGCAATGCCTTGTCTCCATGCGCAGTGCCATCTTCAAAGCCACGTTTTGAGGCCTTTAAAGACTCCAAATTGAGAACTTGATAGCTCGTTGGAAATCTCTTGAAGTCTATTATGCGATGGAATTTTCAAGAATGTAATTTGGACACTCCACCAGGGAGACAAATTGATTTTCCCACGGTCACTCCAAAAACTCAGGGTTTCTCTGACAAAAGGGCAACACCAACTTGAAAAGAACTTTTTGATGCCTTACACTAATCCCAATCACAATAGGAATGTACCATTGGAAAGCTTAGGATGTATGCTGCATCATGGAGTCCTTAAGAACTGCCAAAACCTGCTCCAAACCCTTGAAAACCTGTCTTGAAGTCAAGCTTTCTAGAAGTGCATCAACTCTCCCATAGCAAGTGTAGTTTTGGCATTTATTTCAAATCATAATACCTGTGCATAAAAGGAAGGAGGGTTTTGTTCCTTGGACTATAATGGACAAAAACCTCTTTCACTTTTGTAAAATTCTTCTCCATTTGGCCAAAAAAATATTTTGAAGCAAACATGTCCCTATGATAAATGATGAGATGAGGTAGTGTACTGTAACATTGTCTTATTTGAAATAAAACATTACGTTTACCTTTATTTTGCTTTCCCTAAGCTGCTAACTCCCCTTACCCACTGAATCACATGATGGACATGTTTTTGTTTTGACATATGGTATCATTATGACACATGGAGTGAAACCCTAGACCATGACCTAAAATGAGGAATTTAACCATTTCATGACCCAAGGGACTTAAATGAAGATATGATACTGTTAACACCCAGGTTGTTCCCTTTGACTCCCAAGGGAATACGGCCGGGGTAACCACTAACCAATCTTTGGATTACAGCTTCTAGCCCAACTGTAATTAGAGAGGGCTCTCTCTTTAAGGTTTGTCTCTGTTTTGTGGAGTTTTTTAGGCTAGTTATGAAATAGGGGTTTTGGTTTATGTTTGGTTGGAAGGATGTCTTTCTGTACTTAAAGTGGAAATTTGCAGATAAGGTTATTCCATTGGGCAATGGAGTCTGTGGCTATTAGTTTCTTGAAATCTTGGGTTCGAGCAGCTAGAGTTACAGGGCCATTTAGATACTTCATGAAACAAACTTGAAATTATGATGGTGGATTGTAAACAACCAGTGAAAAGCAATTAAGAATTTTCCACTAAGCTGGGGTGTGAGAAAGAGATATATTCCTCAGGAGCAAACTTGAATTCCTGGAACAATAATCACTGTGAAAGATATAGTGTGAAAGGGTAGCAATTAAGAATTACACCGTCATTACTATAACTGAAGAAAAACATTCAAAATAGCTTAGATTGAGTTCAGGGTAATCTGTGATTAAATCCTGGAACTATTTTTTTTCCTTGCTACTCACTGTAAGACACAGGAAACATGAAAGAGATATGAAAGATAACAAAACACATAACAAAGAGTTATAAGAAAAACTTATTGTGCCATGAAATATGCAGGAATCCTGTAACTTTCAGCTAAACACCACAATGCATCAAGCAACATAGAGCTTTGGAAATTCCATCATCTTTTGTATTACTTCTCTGAGAGTTTACAGTAAAAGAACAATAGAATAGATATCAATAATATCCAACATCCGACGTCCAACCCTTGCTATCTCATGCAAGGGGGAATATATAGAAGTCTCTCATACAAAATATCTCAGGCATTGAGTCATCTAAGAAATAAAATATCTTCATTAACTCGTACAAAAATAGTAGATAAGAAGTTATTACAGCCTTTAATACAACATAAATGCTCTTTACTCTTGTCAGAAGATTTCGACCTTTGGAGCTCACTGAGTCGGTTGAATGCTTTGTTATAAATGCTGAATGACGAGTCTGTGCAGCTCTGTCCTCCTGTAGCTTTTCGGCCCTGTCACCTGTGACTGCCAGTGCTGCTGTGGTGGCCGAATGGTTGTGCTGAGTTGGCTCAGCCTCTCTCTGCATACCTGCTGATATGTCCTTATTTTCCTGTGCATGACATTTAAATATTTTAAAAAGGAAAAAACATAATTACTTGGCTTTGGTTTAGCAGTAATTGTATCAAAACTATTCCAGACTTTCCTGTGTAGGCAATTGATGCCTCAAAATTGACCCTATGGTCTCATCTGCCTCTGTATACTTATAAAAATTGGGAGGCTCATCAAACAAGTGATTAATTTCATTCATAATAAAGAATAAGCTCTACACCCTGTTGAAAAGGGTATGTCCTGATGCTGGCCCTGTTTCTGCTGATGTGTTGGCCTTTTCTGCAATCTGATTAGCAGCAAAGGTGTTGACCCTCTTGGCATATTTTTCATGTGAAAGTAGTTTTCCTGAGGGCTCCATCAAGCTAGGAAGACCTCTGTTCTACAATGCCATGAACTTGTCCTGGAATTTATTGATGTCTGCCTGCATATCCTGGCTTCTTCTTTCTAAGGTATGTACTAGGTTTCTTAGTGTCAGGACCCTTTTGACCATTGAAATGGTCTCAGTCCTGTTGGCAATTCCCATTTTCATCAGCTGAGAGCTTGTCCTATAATTAAGCACATTTATCATTCTGGTGGCAACCTCAGGCATGCTGCCTAGAGATGCCCTTGCCCTTTGGATTTCCCTGTGTGATTTTCCAATGAGCCCCATTTGCTCATGAATGGCCTCAATGTATTCCCACTGGTTTGTGATGGACTGGCCAATATTGGCCCATAGGATTCTCTTGAGCTCAGCTATTACTTTGTCCAGTGTGAGCTCCTTTTCTAGCTCATTTATTCTCTTTTTGAGAGCCTTTACCTCTCTTTCTCTTTCTGCTACATTTTGCTTGGATTTATCATATTTTTCATTGATCTTAGCCAGAGTTTCTTTGGCTTGATTCAGCTCTGACATTTGGGCCTCCAAGACTTGAATTTCATTTCTCAGCTTCTGCATGTCAAGGCGTTCAGCCTGCTCTGTTGTTGGTGTTGAAGTGGAGGGTGCTGCTTGCTGTGTCTGCTGACTGGGAGAGGCAGTGGTTGGAGGAGCTTCCTCCAAATTGATTGTTTCTGGTGGAGGCTGTGAAGTTTGTCCTACCTCTTTTTGCTGCAATGCTGCCTGAAGTGCAGCCTCTGATTCTTCCAGCTTCTCTTGTGTCTGGATGAACTGTTTGTATAGTGTTACCATCATAGCTGCTGCATCCTTGTCTTGTCTTAGCTGGGCAACCTCTTCAGTTTGGGGATGAAGAGTTGCTGGGATTTTGATCATCTTCTTTAATGCTGCCATATCAGCATCCCTTAGTTTCAAAAGCTCCTGCACTGCTTTGACATCCTTAGGATCATGCCCAAGCTCTATTATGATGTCCTCTAAAGCTTTGATCCCGTTGTCCTTTGCTTGAGAGGATGCCCTTTCCAACTCAAGTTGTGCAGTGGTATTATTTAGGCTATTTTGTAGCCTGTAGTTCACCAATGTCTTGTCTGCCAAGGAGGCATACACCATCTTACCCGTTTGTTTGTGTAATTCAATTTGATCCATTGGGTGGATGCCCTTGGCAAGGACCTTAAGGTTGGTCCTGATGTAATCTGCAGCTGACTGTGGCTGCTGCATAGCTGGCACGAAATGGCTCATGATCATTTTGCCCTCTTGGACATCAAAAGCAGACATGAGTCTTTGCTGGTTGGTGGGAGCAATTTTCAGCAGATGATTATACAATTGTAGCCTTATGGGCTCATTCCTCTTCTTGATGTCCTTGAACTGCTGCTTGATGCTCTTTTCAGCTCCTCTTTGTTGGTTGGAGGAGCTAACTTCTCCTCCTGCTGCCCTCTCTTGTTCCTGCTGGAAGGAACTTGCTGAGGCCTCCATGCTAGGCAGGCCTACACCCGAAGATTGCCCTATTGGCATTTCTTCCTCTGAAAAAGGATTTAACCTTTGCCTCTTCTCCCCTTGAGTTGTTGATGTAGTGAGGGGAGTCTCTCTGTCCCTTTTCCTGCTTATGTCCTCTCTTTGTGGGGTTTGGAGGACTGAAGGTTCAACTCTTGTTTCTTGCCTAGGAGGAACCATTTGTGCTGGCTGCTGCTCAGTGACCATTGGGGCCTCTGCTGTTTGTTCTTTTTGCCCTGGCTGCTCCTTTTCTGGCTGATGTACCTGTTGTTGTTGCTGAACCTGTGCTTGCTATGCCTATTCTTGCTCCATCTCTTTTTCCTTGCCTTTGCTGGGAGCTTGATTTGTAGTTTTGACTACCTCCTGATGTGCTGTGGAGGATGAGGCAGCTACTCCTACTTGAGGGCTTGGAAGAGAGAATACCTGTGCAGGAAGTTCCAAGTCAGCCATCTTAAGGAGATTTCTTCTTGCTCTTTCATTTAGTTCTTCTTGTGTGACAGGTTCCTCTAGTGTGCCTCTCTTCCATTTTGATTGATTTGCATATTGTTCTATGTGAGGCAACCTTACATGATCATAACTGGACAGCCTATATTTGACCCTTCTTAAGGTTATGAAATGATTGGGGTCATAAGGTTTCCAGAGGAAACTGGTCTTTAGGCCAAGGCTTTCTAGCATTCTGTCAACCTCTTAGCTCCTTGATTTATCAGATCAAACAAAGATAGGGGAACCAATTTCTTCTCAGTCTTGAATTGCAACATCTCTCTGATGGCCTTAGGGGTAATGTAGAACACAACTGAGCCTGAAGGGTCAAGCACAACTCTCTGAGTGGGATCATAACATTCAGCACATAGGTGAATTAGGTCAGGGAATTGGTTGACCTGAGGAAGCTTGAAGATTGGGAGGAAGGAATCCCAAATGCACAATATGTCTGTTCCAGCCACATGTTTGGCCTTTAATTCATTTAGCAGGTGGAGGTGGAATTTGCTTTGTGCTAGGAATTCCTCTGAGATTTGGTAATCCAAATCGGCTAGAGCCTGCCACTCCAATTCTCTCTGAGGGGCATTTAAAGGGGTAATATTGAGGGCCACAGGTGCTACTGGTGTATCCATAGTTACTCCAAAATTTGTTTTATATGTGAATTGATGTTACTAGGCTGAGTAACAGAAAAAGAGTATTTCTTGGAAAAAGAGGTGAATTGAGAAATAGAGGACGACAGGCTAAACTGCAGCAATTGAAATACTGCACACAGCAGTGAAGGGAGAGAAAATACTTGTGTTTAACAGAGTTCTTTCACAGTAATTAGGTGTAAGTTTGGGTTTCCTGTTCACGACTGCGTGAACAGAATGCAGGTTTTTAGTGAAAGTTTGGTTAAACAAGGCTTAGCTAGTGAATTTCGACCGTTCAATTTCAAATGGGAACTGGGTGCAGGGGATTTGCCGGTGAATTATGCGTTTTTCTGTGTTTCAAGTAAATTTCAGCTATTTGCAGACAAAACCAGGCGTAGAGAGGATTAACAGTGATGAATACCTGGTATACTGACAGTCTGGGTCACAAGTGCAGGTGGGTAGGCGCGCCGAAGGTCTCCAGGTCGAATTCAGCGGGTTGGTGCAAATTTGGATGTAAAATACATGCAGAAGACGCAACAGAAGTTTATGCAAAAAGTGCAAAAAACGCGAAAAATATGGATTTTTGGAATATTGGCGCCTTTTTCGGATGACGTCAGCATGACGTCATCGGGTGGGGTCTGGGTCGGATGACGTCAGCATGACATCATCAGGTGACGTGGCGGCTTGTGAGTGGTCCACGGGGATGGTGAGGTGGCGGACAGGTGGAGCAATGGCGGACGGGGGCGCGGACGCGGCGATGACGTAGCAGTGACGCTGACAGTGACGTTGGCAGGCGGTTTAGCGGAAACCGGAAACCGCAGGCGGTATCATATCGCACCGCTTATGATACGGAAGTGAATCTATCAGAGGGGGCTCCGATACGCTGTGGGAGCGACGCGTGGCCGAGGCCTGACGTCACCCTCTGACAGATATCGGACGCTATCTTTCGGACGGCGGGGCCGGTCCGATATCCATGTGAGCCGTTGGATGAAAAGCACCCGATCGGACGGTCGACGGGTTGATGAATTGTCTGGACAATACAGCGTTGGGCGGTCAATAAAAAATGAATTTTCCATGGGATTCGTGCCCGGCGGGACCTTTAGAAATATTTGCATTTGTATGGTTTTTCAGTGTATTTTTATATAAAATAGCGCAAGGCATTAAAACTTTGGATAAGTCGGGAAAATGGGTTTTTTCAATGTATTTCTTTGTAAAATTGCGCATAGCTCAAAAACTTAGGATAAGGCGGAAAAGTGGGTTTTTCCAACGTATTTTTGCCTTTTGAGCGGGTTTAAGGGTGCGAATGGATTTTTCCAAGGTTTCTTAGGAAAAATGAAGGGTTGAATAGGTAAATGAGTTCTGAAGGAGAAAAAGAGGTAAGCTTGGGTTCTCAACTGACCAGATGTCAATTTGATTCCCTAGTGGTGAACATATGGCTATAATGCCAAGGGGGGATATTTATAGAATGCTTGGGGTTTATACACCATGGTGTTATAATAATAGGGGAAGGGTGACATAGGGAATTAGATAATATAAGTTAGGGGTTAATATGGAGGGAGAAAGTGAATGGGGAGTGATATTACTAAGTTTGTTTTGAAAACCACTTAGCTTAGGGAGTAGATCAAAATGAAAAGAATTTTACACAAGAAATGTGGCTCTTAAAGGAAACCAGAATCAACATAAAACCTTGAACCCTTTCTTAAACACAACTAGTGTAGGTATGTTAGTAATGAGTGTAAACATAAGGAAAAAGGAAGTTAGACATGCTCCATTGTGTTGTTTTCTTTATCTTGACTAGCAAGATTCAGATTGAAAGGAATACCACTTCTGCAACCCCATCTACCTACCCATCTACTTGCCTAGCATTTTTTGTTTCTTCTTGGAGGGTGCACTTGGACTTGCAGACCCTTATGTGCCTTTTCTTTTCCATTGGCTTTTTTTTTTGATTGCCTATTTAGCACTACCCTTATTGCTTCCAAGGCCCCAGATTAAGCAGTTGGGAACCTTAGTTTCTCTACCTAACTATTGGTCTGCCAAGATTAAACAGTTTGGACAGACTTCTTTCTCTATTCTACAACAGAAAATTGAAACATGGCATAATCCAGATTAAACTGTTGGACCATCTATCAAAATTTAGTAAACATGAAGGCATGTACACAACTTGCCTTGTCTTGGAAATATGGGATGTTTGTATCAGCAAAGTAGAGCATATTTGGCATTTGAATTTGCCAATCATGAAATATGAAACCTATTAGTATAGGTATCCAACAGTTGGAATATAACAAAAATCGAGGATGTGAAGGAAACGAGCATCCATGAGGAATAAAAATTTATCCTTCTCAATTCATGAGGTTTCCCTATTATGATAACCTAAAAATAACTCATTTTTTGATACAATGCATATTGAGAGGAATGTGGTAGAAAATTTTATGGCAGGTCATAGATGGTAGGAGGGATAAAGAAATATAAAGAAATTTTATAGTGAAATTGTGGAAGCCAATAAGGAAATGAAGAGTGGGATACACTCAAATTGCGATGGAGATCAAAAGAAACTTTCATGCTTATTAAAAAAGAAGCAAGGTGATGATATAAAAGAGGTCATTTGAAGAATTAAATTTCGCACAAGATTTTCTTCAAACATAAATAATATATTAACAAAGAAAGGTGTACTTTGTGGTGTTAGTGTCAGTCTTTACAACCTTCCTCCAGTGATCAAACATGCTCTTACAAAGTGATTTTAAGGTGTCAAGGTCAAATTTTGTCATTTCAATGAGTCTTCAAGCAAAATTTGGTCACTAGGTATTAGGTCTAGGGTTTTTCTTTTACTCCTGTCACAGTTGTCCAAATTTCGATCCATGTCAGCATTCAGCTGAGTGTACCATCATTCAGAGGGTTTTCATCATCATGTCAGGTTCCAATGGGTCATTTTACACCTTGTTCATGCTTCATTTGTGCCTAGGTAAAGTTCATTTCCCTCTCCTAGGGTTTTGAAGGTAATTTCTCTTGGATGGTCAAATCATTAGCAAAACTTGTATCCTGATGTTCATACACCTTCCCCTATACTTAATGTAACTTATGAAACACTTCCCATCACTGAGATCCCCCAAATTGCTCATTTTCGCACAAACCCTAGTTTCTTGCTACAACTTGACAATTTTCTAGGCTAGGCCTGTGTTTTACCATTTTGGACCCCTTCCCCTCACTAAATATTTCAAATTCCACTTTCCCCTGCTTCCTAACATCCCTCCCTACTTCCAAAAATTTTCTCAAGAATTTAGAATCCCCTTATCCCCTTCATTTCACTTCATTTCGACAAATCCCTTGTTCCACACATCGAGATAGGTTTTAATACAATGATGTTTTTGAGAAATAAAATATGAATTTTGGAACACTAAGAGAGGTTTTTGTCCATAATAGTCCAAGGAAGAAAAACCTCCTTCACTTTTTACAGAGGTGTCATGGTTTTAGAGAAATGTCAAACATACAGTTGCCTCAGGAGAATTGATGCACCTCTGAAATGTCAAACATAAATAATATATTAACAAAGAAAGGTGTAATTTGTGGTGTTAGTGTCAGTCTTTACAACCTTCCTCCAGTGATCAAACATGCTCTTACAAAGTGATTTTAAGGTGTCAAGGTCAAATTTTGTCATTTCAGTGAGTCTTCAAGCAAAATTTGGTCACTAGGTATTAGGTCTAGGGTTTTGCTTTTACTCCTGTCACAGTTGTCCAAATTTCGATCCATGTCAGCATTCAGCTGAGTATACCATCATTCAGAGGGTTTTCATCATCATGTCAGGTTCCAATGGGTCATTTTACACCTTGTTCATGCTTCATTTGTGCCTAGGTAAAGTTCATTTCCCTCTCCTAGGGTTTTGAAGGTAATTTCTCTTGGATGGTCAAATCATTAGCAAAACTTGTATCCTGATTTTCATACACCTTCCCCTATACTTAATGTACCTTATGAAACAGTTCCCATCACTGAGATCCCCCAAATTGCTGATTTTCGCACAAACCCTAGTTTCTTGCTACAACTTGACAATTTTCTAGGCTAGGCCTGTGTCATGCGGAATGAGTTATATTTGCGGACAAATCTAACCTCCCTAGGAGTCTAAGACTCTCTAGTGACAAACAAACCAAACAAGAGCTATCCTTCCCTAGATACACATCATTCTACGAGAATTCAAATGTTTTCGATCTTACCTTAGGTCCAGCGCTTGTTGTAGCAGTCCAGCCTTGCTGATCCAGATGAGCTCCTCTTTCACTTTCAGACCTGCATACACTAACAAAGCAAACGATTACATAGCATCTGAATATTCATCATAAAACAAAGCATATCTATCATATTGACCACATGAAATAATTCATTAACAAATCATTGAGAAGAATGGACTTATTTGTATTAAATAATCAAAGGAACCATTACAACCTAAGCCTTGGTGTTGTGCAAGCTCCTCCCAGGGTCCAGCAAGAGATTTCCTCTACTTTGACAAGCTCACCCACTCCCACTATAGCAACAAGGAAGGATAGTGATCTCTCCTCACAAGTCAACAATGGAAGTCCTAATTCCAGCAGCATTTACCCTTTAGAATGTTCAGCTTTCAACCTCCCCTCCTTTGGCCCATTGCCTGTATTTATAGTGTTCTAGAGGAGGTTATTCAGTTCCAACATCAATGGGATACTCCCTCTTTTGGATGGGGTAGCTCCTCTCTTGATGGGATAAGTTCCTCTATCATTGGGGTGCATGAACCATCTGGAGGCGCTCAATACACGTCAAACACTCTTCTAGAAGGCTCTAGAAGTGACCACAAGTAACTTTTTAAAGATGAAACTTGCGCCTTTTGACCTTTACAGGGGTACGCACCCTAGCTTTAGTATACAGAGCGTATTACTACGCAGGTCTAATGTATTTGGAGTGCGTACACGCAGGCAAGGTAGAGAGAACCTGCGTACCCAGAGATAAACATGTTTTCAAGTGACTTTCTCTCTCTTTGAAGTTTTGACATGAAGAGCAGAGGTATGGGGCTTGACAAAGAGGACAATGTGGCTATTGATGAGGCCACATAAACTGCAGATAGTCAAGGTGACAAAATTCAGTGTAACATGACCCAAATAATTTAGAGATGTTTTGCCAAATTCACATTTTGAGAGTTTAACATAAAGTTTTTCTATTTTCAAAGCATCTAATGTCTGCTTAAAATGCTTTACGTGTTCTTCCCACATTTTACTAAAAATTAGAATTTCAACTAGATACGCAATAACAAAATCATCAAGAAAAGGCCTGAGTACATCATTCATTAATCTCATGAAAGTAGCAGGAGCATTGGTCAAGCGAAAAGGCATAACTAGCCAATCATACAATTCCTGCATTCTTTTTAAAGAAGTATTCCATGCATCTTGATCTGCAACTTTGACCTGATGGTATCCACTGTGCAAATCCAGCTTGGTGAAATAAACAACTTCCTTCAATTGATCTAAAAGATCATCTATGTGAGGAAGGGGATAACGATTTTTTATTGTTATCTTATTTAGCACTCGATAGTCAATGCATATTCTCCACAAGCCATCTTTCTTTCTCACCAAAATGATTGGCGACTCACATGGTGATGTGCTAGGCCTGATGAATCCCTTCTCAAGCAACTCCTCCACCTGCTTCTTGATTTCAACATTCTCTAAAGCAGACAACATTTTATACCTGTGGCTGCAATGATTGTTTCATCTCCCAAGTCTGACCCCAAATCTTTTTGAATAGCTACAGTAATATTCTTCTTCTTTCCCTCGGACTTCTTAGATCTCAGCTCTGGATGCAGAATCCAACATTGCTCATCATCATGCCCCTCATTTTTACAGTGAGTGCATGAAGCTTTGCCTTTTTGTGTAGTGTTAGCCTTCCTTTCTTTCCACTTCTGCTTTCTTTTCTCCTTGCCCTTGCTTACAATGGGTTGGGATGGTGCCCCAACTTCTCGATTTCCATTCTTTCCTCTAGCTTCTAGATGAGTAGCCTGTATAGATACCTCATCTATACTAGTGGGATTAAACATGAGAATGGTATGCTTCATGTAGCTATGTAGACCACCAATGTACTTCAAAAGAGTCTCTGGTGAGTCTAATGAGATACCCAACATCAATGCTCTCTTTCTGAATTCTTGAGTATACCCTTGCACACTTTTCCCTTTCAATTGCCAAAGAGTTTGACAACTCATCATGGCTTGTTGCATGTAGGCCAATGGATAGAAGTGTTTTTTGATTAGAGCAAAAAATTCACTCTAGACAGAGATGGTCTTACCATTTTTTTTCATATCAGCTTGGGTTTTTCCTTCCCACCAAATCAAGGTAGTGCCTCCTAGGCGTAGGCTTGCCAGCTGAATTTTACTCTTGTCTGAGTTCATGTTTTTCACTCTGCAATACACATCAATTTGTCTAATCCAATTGTCCAACTTTTCAACATTTAGCTCTCCATCGTATATAGGCAAATCAAATTTAAAATCTAGCTTAATCAAAGATTCTTTCTTATTATGCACAGTGCTATTAGGAGGTGTGAGAAAGCTTACCTCTTTCCCATTTCCTTTTGAGTGGTCATGGGAATGAGACTCATTTTCTCCTTTATCTCGTTTAGAACCTGATGAATCTTCATCCTTATGCTTTCTAAAGTCCCTATACATTTCTTCTACCATATACTTTATAGCTAGGAAACTCTCTATGAATTGAGGGTTTGGCCCCATAGAACCTTCCTCTGACATTGTCTTCCGAGGATAGACCCTCCCAATTTCAGGATTAGTTTCAATAACCTCTCCTTCTCCTAATTTGAGCTTTGATCTAGTGAGCATTCAATAGCTAAACCAACACAAGCTTGTCTAACCTTACATCCTAGAGCTCTGATACCACTTGATCTGATATTCACCCTATGAGTGACACCAATTAAAGATTTATTGTTTAAAGGTATTATAGACTCATGTGCTGCTGTGTGTGTTCCATGTTATTGAAGCAATGGATCGATCAGATTGCCAATACACAAACAATAAAATGGAAAGTCAATAGAGAAATACAATAGGAAAACACAAAGGCACAAGAAATTTTAATGAGTTCACCCTATTCTACAGGGCTACATCTCCAATCCAACTTTTAGTGGTGACCTTTTTTATTGTGCCTTTAAGTAGAGAATTACAATATAGGGACTCAATGTGAGTTCTCCTGATGTAGGTTTTGCTTAGCAAGGTGGTTCTTGGATTTCCCAAGCCACTAGAGTACACAAACTTCTTCTTCCTACCAGCTCTGTGACCTTTTGGTCTACTATGGAAAGAGCCAAATGTGGAGCTCAGTCTGGGCAGATTCCTCTATGGGATGGCTTGAATATCTCAATCTCTCTAGTGCTCGATGCTACCACTAGTCAGCTTGGCCCTCTATCTCTTTTTGATTTTGGTTTACTACCTTCTTCTCTGGTTTTTGTCTCTCAGTGTTTAGTCCTCATCTTCAGGTTCGCTCTGACTGACTCCAACTTTCTCTGTGTATTCTATCTTTGTTGATGGTTTTTAGCCATTCGTTCCAATGCCTATTCAGTTCCTCAACCACCTTTGCCGATTCACCTTCTGTAGTTGCGGTTGGAGTTCCCTGTTCAGCGTCATCAAGGAGTGGCCACATGTCCTCCTCTAAATAGCGCCAACCAACTTCGTCGGTTCGTTTCTTCAGTTACATCGTGAATGAAGTATTTCCTCCACCGTAGTGGTCAAATGGATTCCAAATCCTTCTAAAATGCGGTGTGTTCCTTCATCGATTCCACTTTCTCCATCGGGCATGATCTTAGCCATCCAATCTGGGGCCTCCAAGTCCAATGCCATATGCATGTCCCGCATGGTCGACTTGCTCGACCAATAGCATGTGATCAATGGTGGTTTTCTCTCACCTTTGCTTGCCACACGTCGATCAATGTATAGAATCACCCCGCTCTCATCCAAAACCTCTTACCATTTGTGGGCACCCCGATCAATACCACTAGTTTTCCAGAGCACAGGTCCCACCTTTGTACATTAGTGTTTTTTTCTTTTCCATTCGTGGTTCTCCAATTCCCCATGCGTCCAATTGCTCGAGCTTCCTCCATTTCAGCCCCATTCACCTAGCAAATCGTGCATCAAAAACCACCTTATTTTCCTGATCTAGGCTTCTCAGGGGCTACTTTGACCTCTCATGCACTCTCCATGGGTCTCGGTCAGCGCAATTTAACCAAGGTCCTCGTCGTTCGACACTGGCTTCCATTACCACCGGTTCAAGGTGTTTTTGATCACTGTTTTGGAATTTTTAAAGATTTTTCCTAACCTGATACTGTCATAGTTCTTTGACAGTTCTTGATGGATCCATATCGGATCACATGTGGTCCCCAAAAAGAATGGGAAATGGTGGATATGCGTTGACTACAGAGAACTCAACAAGGAAATGCAAAAGACCATTTTCCCCTTCCATTCATCGACCAGGTCCTACATACACTGGCAAGGAAGAAATTCTTCTCTTCCCTAGATGGCTTCAGTGGTTACAACCAAATTCAGATTACCCCCGAAGACTAGGATAAAACTAATTTTACCTGCCCGTGGGGAACATTTTCTTACAGGGTATTACCTTTTGGATTATGCAATGCTCCTGCTACATTCCAAAGAGCCATAGTTAGTATTTTTGCAGCCATGATAAATGAAGGATTCGAAGTGTACATGGATGATTTCACACACAATGAAGATGACTTCAAACAGGCATTACAGGCATTAGAGAAAGTCCTAGAGAAGTTTATTGCTACTAGGTTATGCTTAAGCCACGAGAAGTCCATATGATGATGACAAAGGGCCTAATATTGGGTCATTTCATTTTAGCAATTGAATTCAAGTAGATCCAGCCAAAGTACAAGTAATCCTCTAATTAGCCACTCCCTGCACTCAAATAGAGGTATGTAGTTTTATGGGATTTGTCGGATATTATCATAGACTTGTAAAGAACTTCTCACGGATTGTTGCACCATTATATGCCTTAACAAGAAATATTGATTTTATATGGACTGAAAAATGTGACATTGCCTTTACAGAGTTGAAATAGCTACTATCAACAACACAAATATTACGAGGCCCGAATTGGGATATACCATTCTAGATTTCATCAGACACGTCAGATTCAACCATTGGAGTAGTTCTTGGCCAAGAAGAAGACAAGAAACACTATGCTATATATTACATTAGAAAAACTCAACTTCTACTGAGTTGAATTACATAGTAACTGAGAAAGAGTTTCTAGTTGTTATTTATGCTATTAACAAATTCAGACACTATATAACTGGATACCCTATAGTTTTGTATACTAATCACTCTGCTATCAAATATTTACCTAATAAACCCATTATGAATGGAAGAGTGACACATTAGTTACTAATTTTGCAGGAATTTGACATAACTATAAAGGATTGATCAGGGAGGGAAAACCTTGTGGTAGATTTCCTCTCCTGAGTGCCAAAAACAGACGATGCAATGGCGGTAGAAGACCAGTTCCTAGATGAACACCTATTTGTTGTGGCCGTAAAAACACCATGGTATGTAGATGTGGCAAATTACTTAGCAGTGGGAAAACCACCCAAACATCTGACACCCAAAGAAAGGAAATTAATAATGCAACACAGCGCTTGGTTCTCTTGGATCAGAGGATACCTTTTTCACACAGGTGCTAATAAGCACATCCGTAGGTGTATCAGGGAAGACAAAATTTATGATATCTTAAAAGTATGCCATGATGAACATTGTGATGGACATTTTGCACACTGCAAAATTAGACATAAAATTTTGCAAATGGGCTACTACTGGCCCATGATTTTTAAGGAAGTTAAGAAATTTGTCCATGCATGTGATAGTTGCCAAAGGATGGGCTGCCTTGGCCAATCTGATGAGATGCCCCTGCATTCTCAACTAGTGATAGAACCCTTTGAGTGATGGGCGTTAGATTTTGTTGGGCTGATCAACCCATCTTTCAATCAAAAATCATATATATTGGTTGCAACTGAACAAGTGACTAAATGGGTGGAGGAAGTAGCGTTACCAAGAGCAACAGAGGAAACAATGATTAATTTTCTTTTCAAAATTTTTGTGCAATATGGCTTACCCAGAGAAGTAATTACTGATGGGGGGCCATAATTTGTAGGCCACAAGATTTCTACTACACTCAACAATCATCACATTATACACAAAATTAACTCTCCGTATTGCCTGCAGGCAAACGGGTAGGTGGAGAGTACCAACAAGGTAATTGAAGCTATTCTAATGAAGATAGTCTCATCGCACATACGAGACTGGGCTACTCGACTGCTAGAGGCCTTTTCGGCATATCACACGACTTGGAGGAACACTAGTAGACACTCTCCATATCAGCTGGTATTTGGTAAGGAACCCATTTTCCCCATAGAATTTGAGATACAAACACTAATGATAGCCTAGGAAGTGGTACTGGATTTAACTGAAGCCTAGAGTAACAGACTACAACAAATAAATGAATTAGATGAAATTCATCTATTGGCTCTACATCATACTTCACTCATTCAACAACAAAGAGATAGATGGTATGATTCCCTGATTAAGAAAAGGACATTTCATGAGGGCGACTCAGCACTTCTTTACGATTCTAGGTTTCAAGACTTCCCTGGTAAACTGCAGACTAGGTGGTTAGGCCCCTTTGAAATAAAGGCAGTGCATGACAATGGCACTCTTACATTGGCCACCATTGATGGGTCTGGTTCTTCCTTTAAAGCAAATGGGCATTAGGTGCGCCTCTACCAAAAACAACTCACAAAAGAATATTTTTAGAAGTAGATACGCGAGGACTGCACCATGCAAGTTCTAGCTGTAGAAGGCAATCCTTTGGTAGCTTCATTTTTGTAAAAAGTTATTTCATTTTGTCAAAAATGTAAATATGATTACTGATTTTATTTTCTACATTTATTTTCTCTGTTTGTTTGTTGTTCCAACTTTGGAACAACACTTTTTCATTTTTGTTGTTCCCACTTTGGAACAACACTTTTTCGTTTTTGCTGTTCTCACTTTGGAACAACACTTTTTCATTTTTGTTGTTCCCACTTTGGAACAACACTTTTTTGTTTCTGTTGTTCCCACTTTGGAACAACACTTTTTCATTTTTGTTGTTCCCACTTTGGAACAACACCTTTTCATTTTTGTTGTTCCCACTTTGGAACAACACTTTTTTGGTTTTGTTGTTCCCACTTTGGAACATCACTTTTTCGTTTTTGTTGTTACCACTTCGGAACAACACTTTTTCATTTTTGTTGTTGCAACTTTGGAACAACACTTTTTCGTTTTTGTTGTTCCCACTTTGGAACAACACTTTTTCATTTTTTGTTGTTCCCACTTTGGAACAACAATTTTTCATTTTTGTTGTTCCCACTTTGGAACAATACTTTTTCATTTTTGATGTTCCCACTGTGGAACAACACATTTTTGTTTTTGTTGTTCCCACTTTGGAACAACACTTTTTCATTTTTTCTATTCCACTTTGGAACAACACTTTTTGCGTCTTTTTTTTTTGTTGTTCCAACTTTGGAACAACACTTTTTACGTGTTTGTTGTTCCAACTTTGGAACAACACTTTTTGCGTGTTTGTTGTTCCAACTTTGGAGCATCACCTTTTGTTGTTTGTTGTTCAAACTTTTGAACAACACCTTTGTCTCTTAGCATGTTTTGTTGTTCCCACTTTTGAACAGCTGTTGTTCCATCTTTGGAACAACATTTTTGCTTCTTAAGGTTATGTTTTCTAAAAATCACCCTTTTCCTTGCATTATTTTTTGATGTTGAACAACACTTGCGGGATTAGTCCTAGCTCATCTCAGCCCCATTTTTCTGATTCCCTTTCATGGCATGAAGTACAATACTTTTATGAGTAAAAGAATTATGGATTCTATCAAAGAAAGTGAATACCCTTAATGTTATGATCTTTAACAAGATATATTCTTCATGATAGTTTTTTTTTTTTAAAGAACAGGACACAATTATTTATATATTACTTTGTTGTCTTGATTTCTGTTGTATATGATACTGATTTATCATCTTTACCATGTTGGTTCCACCCCTCCTAGTTATAATCCTCTCTATCTATTATAAGTATGTGTATATTCTTTTCTATTGACATGTTCAACTTCTTCCACCATCCCCGCTCTTAAGGAGTACTGAGCCTCCCTCTATTTATTATAAAAATGTGTAATAACAACAAAATTTTGCATATAGATAGAGGATAGGGGGTCTCATTATGCGCCAACCTACCATGTTCATAAGGATGTAGCAATGTGACATTCCCACTATGGCCACCACACTAAGGTTATGATCCATTGGATGGCTAAAATATCCTTGGAATAGGAGATCTCATCACGAGCCGACCTGATCACTTTTTCTACTTCCTAGTGAATGGCAGTGTGGTCATCTAGTTACCATGCCAGGACACTGATCTCTTCTATAGAAACAACAACAGAATTATCCAACCATAAATTGAGGATCTTGGCTCATATGGGTTAAAAAGCAACTTTGTCGAGGCTATCAATGCCTGCTTGCAACAGAAGCTCTGCTTATGGTATTAAAGTTCTATTTTCAACATCAATAATTATTATAATACCGTCTTCTTACTTTTTCTTTTTATCAGAGAGATTATTTCCCTAATTTCTTCCTACCTTGAACCTTTATGCATGAGTTAATTCTTTTCATCAATCATATCATGTTCAATCGGAATATCATCAACAAAGCATCTTTTTCTTGCATATTGTTGTCCTTTTTCCTTACCGCATAACCTATCATCAACCAAAGCATCTTGTCTCTTATCAATAACCATCATTACACACCTTGCCTTCATTATATCCATAGCTTTTATAGTACCTTCATTAATATATGTACTTTGTTTCATTTACTGTTGTATCTTTCACCCGTGTACATTACCATCATAACATCATTTCCTCGTCCATTCGGTCGTAGGTGACCTCTCATCTTGAAGGAGGGAGGGGACTTCCATTACATTCGTGCATGCATTATAGTTCCTTTATTGGACTTCATAGGTTGATATGGTATTCCATGATCACATGACATGTGGAAAAATAATAGTCCTCGAATTAACTAATTCTCATAAAAATATCTCTTAACATTGTAAAACTTAGCTGTTACAACTACTTGTTGTTCTATCTCTATGTTGCTATTTGTTGTTGTGTTTTATCCACTGCACTAATCGTTTGTAATAGTAGGAAGAACTCAAGCATTATGGGTGCTAAGACAGCGCGCTTAGAACATTTAGTGCTGGAAGTCTCCAATAGAGAAAGGGAAATTCTGGTCCGCGCAAGGTGGATATCATATTTCACAACATCTCAGCCCCCTAGTGAGGAAATTTCTATTGAGTTTCTACAACATCTGTAGAATGGGAAATCCCTGGTGAGAGGTACAAGATGTTGGCATTATGAGATAAGTGTTGTCCTTGATGGAAAAACCACACAGATGACAAATCAGAATGCAGAAGGTCAACAACAAAGAATTGATGAACAAAGTCTACAAGAATGAAGAGGAAATACATATACGCAGGTTCATCGTGACAGATCCGCGTATACATGCATGTTAGTCATTACAAAGTTGCGTATGCGTATGCATGCACATTCAATCAGGAAAAGTGCGTATATGTTGGAAAACATACCTTTGGTCCGTGGCGGTTAGTCCTTGGAATTTGAACCTATGATTTTGGACCGTAGTATCTCGTCAGATGTGTTGATCCCTAGTATTGGTTCATGGTATTGGTTTGTTATGGTTTTGGACTGTGGTATTGTAAAAGGCCTAAGACTATAAAAGGAGAAGAAGATCATTAGGCAACAGTATTGAGAGAGTCTTGAATATCTGATGAAGGATGAGATCCAGTATGCAGGTTATGGGTTGCTTGATCTAAGCTAAGGAGGGATCTCACAAGTTGATGGAGAACAAGATCTAAGGATAGATCGGGATCAAATGGTTTGAAATAAACTATCTCTATATGATTGATTATGTTTATTCTAGATCTGTATACTGACGCATGTAATGATCTAAACTGGGTATAACTTAAGTTTGAAATCGCTGCAAGTCATGATTGAATATTTATAGATCTGTACGCGGGTTGGCTTTGGTAAAAGCGCATATGTACGCGGCTTTGGTTTGTCCAAGCAGCATATGCACTTTAATGCATGATTTTGATGATACAGTTGGTTCTGAATAGTGTTGCAGAGTTCAGGGTTATGCTCTGTGTTCTTTTGACTGCTTTTGTTGACAGGGTTCAGTGATTCAGTATTGGGTGATTCAGAAATTGATAATGCTAGTGTTGATTGATTGTCTGCTTCAAGGATATTGATGGGTCCAGTATGAAAATGTGATGAAACGTGGCCTTCATATTTAGAGTTGTGTATCCAGTCTGAAAATTTATGAAACGTGGTACCTGGAGGAGAGAAGATTGTAGGTCGGCGCCTACGTACTAGTATCTTAGCTAGTACAAGAACTATGGGGGTTGTAGCTCCCTTCCAGGAGAAGCTGGAGAACGAGAGAGGGTAGTAGCTCTCTACAGGTTGCAGCCTGCGTACTAGTAAAGGACTGCACCAGTACATTGTAAAAGAAGTTTCTTATTAAAGGAAGATAGAAAGAAATTGCAGCAGGTGGTTTTCACCCACATTGGGTTTCCACCTTATATCATGGTGTTCATATGTGGTTCTTGTCTGTGATGATCTGTTCTGTTTATTGCTTATGTTTATTGTTCATAAGGTTAATGACGTTCTGATGCATTATCTAAAGATCAACATGTAATGAATTATCTGACTTAAAAATAATCTGGATATACGCTAGTTTCTCTAGACACAGTCGCGTATACACGCGGATATCCTTAACTGAAGTAGCGTATATGAATCTGAGTAAGAAAATGAAAAAGTTTTACTGATCTGATAATACTGATTCACCCCCCCTCTCAGTATTATTTCCAACAATTGGTATCAGAGTAGGTCCTTCTGAAGAAGCTTGATTGCTTGAAGGAGATCTGTGGAACAATGGGAAAGAAGCTTAAGAAGAAAGCACCGAAGAAGAAGAAGACATCTCAGAAGAACTATGAGAGTGGGAGAATTGATTGGGGATTAGGCATAAGAAGCTCTTCAGATTCAGAATTAGATGAAGATAAACTATCAGGTATGAATTTGCTATCCTCTGATGTTCCAGCTATCTTTCCAAATGGAAGAGGTGAAAGTGATAGTGAAACAACTGAACTTGCTCTTATGGGTGAACAAGAGAGATATAAAATAGAGGCAGAATTTAAAAGGCTTTCAGACATAATCAAAGATCAACAAGATCTTTTGAACAAAAGGGAATGTGAAACAACTGAACTTGCTCTTATGGGTGAACAAGGGAGATATCAAATAGAGGTAGAATTTAAAAGGCTTTTAGACACAATCAAAGATCAACAAGATCTATTGAACAAAAGGGAATGCGACTTCAAAGAAGAAACTACCAAACTGAAAGCCAACCTGAAGTTATTCACGGACAAATATCTAAAGTTGCTACATGACAAACTAGAGGAAGAAAGCAAGATAAGGAAGTCCTACAAGGACAAACTTCAAAAGATGCATGATGAAGTAACATCTCTAAGAAAAGAAGTCAATGAAAACAGCACAACAATCAATAATCTCAGAGATAGATCCAGTGATTATGAAAGTCTTGAAGCTACAACCCTCTCACTAAAAGAAGAACTTGAAGAAGCCAAAAGGAAGAATAAAGATCTACTCCAAACTATTGAAAAACAAGAATCACAGCTGGAATGTGCCTCCAGAGTTCGTCAAATGCTGCAGAGTGTAAATGAAGAAAAAGAAAAGGAGATACTCAATCTAAGGCAACAAGTGGAAGAAGGAAGTAAGTCAAAAGAAATTTTGAAGAAACAATGTCTTGAAAAGGAAGAGCAACATCAAGTTGAGGTAAAGATCTTGAAAGGTAAATTAGAAGAAAAGGATAAACTATTCTGATTTCAAGATAGTACTAAAGTCTTGGATGATATCCTTAGTAGTCAAAGGTCTCCTGCTATCAAGACTGGACTTGGTTTTCGTGAATTGGCTGAAGGTGAATCTAGTTCACAAGGTGAAGCAGGGAACTCTCAAGAAAAATATAAAATGATCAACAAGGAAATGAGAAATCAAATCCATCAGCAATCAAGGAAAGAAATTCCTCAAAGAAAATCTTTTACTCCTCCTATGAATAATGTTGAATGTTATGTATGTCATAATCTTGGACATGTTGCAGCTAGATGCAGGAGAAGAAGGGTTCAAGACCATCATGCTCAAAGATCATCACATTCAAGGTACTTTAACAGATATTGTTTTGCTTGCAATATGTATGGTCACAAAGCTGCTGATTGCTACAGAAGGAATATGAAACATGTAAGATGTTATGCATGTAACAAGTTTGGACATAGAGCAAAAGATTGCAGGAACAAAGTTCATGATAAGAAGAGAACATCGACATGCTTGAAAGTGTGGAAGAAGAAGGAAGTTCAATCAGAAAGATGTGGCACAGCACAAGATACTCAACACAACACAGACATAACTTACTCAGGGGGAGCTGAAAGTGTTAATCTTCAGTGCCCTAAATCTCATACGCAAGTTTCATAAATGAAAATCATGTATATACGCGAGTTATACACTGCAAAGTCATGTATATGTCAGTCTGAAGAAAACCAGTGGGGATAGGCTCAGAAAAGGGGTCTGATATGTTTCAGTCCATTATTTGCTCTATCGATTAATATTTATAGTCTACTGAGGATGTGTGGAAATGTCTTGATACGTGTAAGAGGTTTAGAAGTATTTTTGATCCTAACTTGGTGATGATAATGATGATGATGATGTCTTGATACTTGTTGCTATATGCATGATCAGATCTAACAGTAAACAGATGGCACTTGTTGAGGGGAAGCACATGCCTTTAACAAAGAATTGTTGGCATTATGGTTAATAGTCCTTGATGATGATACTTATATGGCTAAATGATATATCTTGCTATGATGTGGTTATGGGTTGCTTGTTCGATGTTCAGAATCATACTTGTGGATTGATGGTGCATATATGATGCTTACATGATATGGAGAAGTACAAATCTTGAATACACAACGTCATTACTTGATGATGAAGTCTCTCTGTCATCACATGCATGAAGATCATATAATACAGTTATGATGCAGGATTCCTATGGTACTTGGTGATCATGTGGATGAGGATTGTTGATGTTGATGATATAAAGAAGCCTTGACAAGTGATCTTGTGCTCAAGATACATAGTGCTGGATACATGCATGATTACTCAAAGTTGCATTGTTGGAGACATGAGATTGTTATATGATAGGTTGATTCTCACATATGTTGATTGGTGGTTATCAGATGAGGGATATTCCCATATAATGTTACATGGATGGTCATGCAGATCTTGATGATGATGACTATGGTGTTTTTCCCATATGATATAATGTGAATGATGTATGATGCTGAATTGATTTCTATATGCAGACATACCTTGGTACAAGACATTTGCAGGTTGATGTACGTGAGTTTAATAAGGAGTATCCGCGTATATACACCTTTTTCTGTGGATACAGTCGCGTATATGGTGGTTTGAATAAAATCAGTGAGCCAGACTCAAGGTGAGAAGAGTCTGATATGGGGATGACAGAGACCATATGGCACAGCTGCAGGGGGAGCAGATAATCTTCTAATAATGCATTGTTGGCATTATCTTAGAAGATTTTGGTTCTGGTTCATAGCTGTTATTGATTTCAGGTAGATCAAGTACAGAAGGAAATCTTGGTTGCTGATCTGAATGGTTGCTGCTGCTATCAATTGTTGGTGACTTTCATAAGTCTTGTTTTAAATGTGTCATCTCTATGTCATGTATCTTCTTCTTATATGGTATCAAGGTCATGTAACGGCCTATGTTGGTTTCCCCACTATGCCTGGGATGGATGATGTAATGTTCTTGTTCTATCATGTGTAAACTTTTGATGTATCCCCACTTGGTTGGGTAGATGAGTCAAGTCCCACTTGGTTGGGTGATAGGTGTATGTATTGAGTCTTTTGGTGATAGGAAGGTCTTTTATGATGTATAAGCCCTGGTTCTTCTTGAAGAACATCCTTTTACAGATCTTGCCTACAGTCAGGGGGAGCATGAACAACACTATTCAGCAAGAGCATAGCTTTCAGCATGTAGCATGGACATATTGGTACACCTTGGCACGTACAAAGGGGGAGCTCATTCAAATACTTCAGCAGGTACTCAGGGGGAGTATGAACAACAGTATGCTTATCTTGGAAAGAGAATATCTTGGTTCGCCCTTTGCCCTTGATGTCAAAGGGGGAGAGTGATTTGGTTTTGTTGCCATCAAGTCCAAAGGGGGAGATTGTTGGCATTATGATGCATGTGTTGTACTTGATGGAAACCCTCTCTTAGAAGATCATCTCACTTACATATAATTAGATGAATCTACAGAAGAGATATCAGATGTGACTGAATGCATGGGATGCAGGACAACTCAAAGGAATCATATGATAGTTCTAAGTGTTACAAGTTAGCTTTGCCATCAAGTCCAAAGGGGGAGATTGTTGGCATTATGAGATAAGTGTTGTCCTTGATGGAAAAACCACACAGATGACAAATCAGAGTGCAGAAGGTCAGCAACAAGGAATTGATGAACAAAGACTACAAGAATGAAGAGAAAATACATATATGTAGGTTCATCGTGACAGATCCGCGTATACACGCATGTTAGTCGTTACAAAGTCGCGTATGCGTATGCACGCACATTCATGCAAGGAAAAGCGCGTATATGTTGGAAAACATACCTTTGGTCCGTGGCGGTTAGTCCTTGGAATTTGAACCTATGGTTTTTGGACCATGGCATCTCGATAGACGTGTTGATCCCTAGTATTGAGTTGATGGTATTGGTTTGTTATGGTTTTGGACCATGGTATTGAGCAAGGCCTAAGACTATAAAAGGAGAAGAAGATAATTAGGCAAGGGCATGGAGAAAAGCTTGAATATCTGAAGAAGTAGGAGATCCAGAATGCAGGTTATGGGTTGCTTGATCTAAGCTAAGGAGAGATATCACAAGTTGATGGAGAACAAGATCTAAGGAGAGATCAGGATCAAATGGTTTGGAATGAACTATCTCTATATGGTTGATTATGCTCTGTATACTGACGCATGTAATGTTCTGAACTGGGTATAGCTTAAGTTTGAGATAGCTGCAAGTCTTGATTGAATATTTATAGATCTGTACACAGGTTGGATTTGGTAAAAGCGCGTATGTACGCGGGTTTGGTTCGTCCAAGTAGCGTATACCATTTAAGCTGTGATTTTTGATGATACAGTTGGTTCTGAATATTGTTGCAGAGTTTAGTGTTCTGCTCTGTGTTCTAGTGACTGGTTTTGTTGACAGGGTTTCAGTATTGGCTATTGATGTTGCTAAGTGTTTGTGAACTTCAAAGATATTGATGGGTCCAGTATGAAAATTTGATGAAACGTGGCCTTCCGATTATAGAGTTATGCTTCAGTGTATCCAGTCTAAAAATTTATGAAACGTGGTACCTGGAGGAGAGAAGATTGTAGGTCGGCGCCTACGTACTAGTATCTTAGCTAGTACAAGAAATGGGGTTGTAGCTCCCTTCCAGGGAAGCTGGAGAACGGAGAGAGGGTTGTAGCTCTCTGCAGGTTGCATCCTGCGACTGGTAAAGGACTGCACCAGTACATGTAAAAAGAAGTTTCTCATTAAATGGAAATAGAAAAAAATTGAGCAGGTGGTTTCACCCATTGGGTTTCCACTTATATCATGGTGTTCATGTGTGCTCTTGTGTGTGATGATCTGTTCTGTTTATTGCTTCTGTTTTACTGTTCATATGGTCAATGAAGTTCTGATGCATTATCTAAAGATCAACATGTAATGGATTATCTGACTTATAAATAATCTGGATATACGCTAGTTTCTTTAGACACAGTCGCGTATACATGCGAATATCCTTAACTGAAGTAGCGTATATGAATCTGAGTAAGAAAATGAAAAAGTTTTACTGATCTGATAATACTGATTCACCCCCCCTCTTAGTATTATTTCCAACAAAGACTATCCATAGCCAAGACCCAAATACTTAGGCCTTTCCTCAATGATTATTGGCTCAACAATACCCTGTGCATGTTTGCCCAAGCCTTTTCCTTCATTGCCCATCTTGGACATTAACTTGGAACCTATGCCTCTGGTATGTTTTTTAAAAGAACCAAAATAAGAATTCTTAGAAGGATTTGAAGAAAAACAGGAATTGTTTACCTCTTCTTGAAGCTGATACGTGACTAAGGCTTCTTTGGCAACAAAGAGTTGTGACTCCAACTCATGCATCCTTTTCAAGTTCATATTTGCAATATGAAGTTGCCTCTCCATTTCCTACAATTTGTCACAAAGCAACTGCTTCTCTTCCTCCATGGAATTCAACTTCTCCCTAAGTATGTTTCTCTTCCTTCCATCCTCATACATTTCTCTCACCATATCCATCATGGTGGACAAGTCTTGCTTCATGTATTCATCAAAGACTCTTGTGAAGAAAGAAGAATTTGAGGACTCACTTGTAGAAGTTGTCATTATTTGAATGAACAAAAGAACTTCAAACAAGATAAACAAAGAGTTTATTCAAGCAACCTTTTGCAACAAACCTCTTGTGCTTCAAGGATTGCCTTGAGGTCCTTTGGGATAAGAAGAATGCCTTCAGCCCTTCTTCCTTTTTGTCCTCTCCTGGACTGAGCTATCAATATCTTTCCTTGAACCTTTGCAAACTCGAACAATAGTCAGTCTACAAACAAGCATGAAATCAACCTCTGATTGTTTAAACACATTTTCAGACAAGCAATCTTCGCTTTGCCAATCAAGCATTATGATTTGATATCACCTTGTTTGAGGGTGGGGTTAATCAAACTTAAGCTTTGATACCACCTGATCTGAAAATGGGCACTAAAGGCTTCTTGTCAACTTACAAGAGCCTCTCCCACTTCCAAAGCTTAAATATTCCCAAGACCTTTTGATTAACCAATTGTGGAATTAAAAAGTGCTTGAAAATAGCTGTATGCTTATGTTTTCCTTTGACTGTTAAGTGCTTTAAGTTCATTTTCTTATGCTGATATTTAAATACATATGATAGTAAATAATGCAACAAATAAACAAACACACATAACAACAATATTAATATGGAGTTCCCCCAAAACTCTTGGGCTACGTCTCCTTGAGCTCTAGTCAACTCGACTAGGCTCTTTGGGATTATGGAATGAGTTATTTTACAAGCTCCCCACTCAACTCCATTGGATTACACAGAAACAATGGGCTTAGAACACCATCTTATCCCTGGCTCTGAAGCTCTTAGGCTTTCTGGCTTTGGCTCTGGCTCTCGGCTCTGGCTCTTGGCTCTGGCTCTTAGCTTTGGCTCTTGGCTCTGGCTCTGGCTCTGGCTCTTGGCTCTGGCTCTTAGCTCTGGCTCTTGGCTCTGGCTCTTGCTCTTGGCTCTGGCTCTTGGCTTTGGCTCTGGCTCTTGGCTCTGGCTCTGGCTCTTGGCTCTGGCTCTTGGCTCTTGCTCTTGGGTTTGGCTCTTGGCTCTGTAGTTTGCTTGACTTTGAAGCAACTCTCGACAACCTTCCAATGACCTTCAACAATTGTGCTCTCTGGTTCACTCGACCTCCAAGTGACTCCAAAACTCTCTGCGCTCTCTCATCCATCTTCTACAATTGTGCACTCTGTGCATTTGTAACATGTCGATTACAATCCTCCATCATTGAAAACCCAACAATTCACCACAAGAATCCGTTTATAATGGAAAGGAATCATCGGTGTGGGGAAACCTGATCATTTTACCTTCCTCTAGCCGTGACAGCCAAATAACGGAGATACATAGGAAAACGCCTCATGAAGCATTTAATCAGACTTCAAATATTATTGAATCGCCTCTATAAACCCATCGGGTCTGGCCCTTATCAGTATATCGCTATCGCAAGTCGCATGGTGCATGTAACAATCCTTTGTATCAGGGATCCACTAATCGTCCGATCTCCGATCACCCCGATCGAATCTTGACCATTGATCTGCGCACCCGATCCAACGGTCCATGCGCAATCTCACATCGGCCCATTGCTTTATTGCATGTCTCAACGGCCCAGGGGTATTCCCTTTGGTTATGTTGATCACCGATCCACCGATCGCTGATATCCAACCTCGCATATCACATCGGCGGGGTCTCTGCCTCTGCTCCTCCGATCGTTGATCGTCCTGATCGCCGATTCAATCACATATCGCTTTGCCTAGGGTCCTGATATTGGGTGCAGCGTACCTCTGACCCGATATATCGGAGATCACTGATCGGGGGTCCTTCCGCCCTTGCGTTAAGTCCTTCCCTTGGATTTTTCCAATGTGATTTCTTCAATGAGCCTTTTAGGCCATTTTCATAAGAATTTGCCTCCTTTTTCAAAGGACAAAGTAATCTTCTTTCTGCGATAACTTCATCATCCAAAGTCCATTTTAGCCCATTCAAGTTGTAGTAGATTCAAAATGAGAAGATCTATGCAATGGGACTATTTCCAAGAGTATCCTTGGACTTTAATTTTCCTCTGTGAGGAACACTTTAGACTTAGAAGTCTATCTTAGATCCATTTTGGATCACATATTCATTCAATTCCTTGCATTTTTACCTAGTTCTCCCTTCTGTTGTCCTAGTAGTCCTTAACACTCCTCAACATGCATTGGCACTCTCTAGCACACCTTAGCACTCATAAGTCAAGAATGAAACGTGTAGCCAATTTTACGAGACTCGGAATAGACAATAAATTAGTGAGGCAAAAGAGCTAAGAGTTTTAATCAGATTGGGGAAAAATCGGCAAAAAATCAAGAAAAAATCAGTGAATTCAATAAATAAAAATATAAAAATATATTGAATTAAAACATTTTTCATTGGTATTTAGTAAAGCCATGTCCAAGCAATTCATAATATCAATAGGTGTCCAAAATATCATGAATGAATAAGCATCTAATATATGTTATGAGTCCAAACATGATCCAAAGTATTGAGTCATGACTCCTAACTAGTGACTACATAGAACTAGAAACAACTACTTCTAAAAGTTTACAAAAAACCACATACTAATTAGAAAAAAAATCAGTAACTAAGAGTCTAACACTCTTAAGAGTGAGAACTAGAAGTGATTCCTCCCACTCCTTTGCTTTCTTGACTCTCAAATTTCTTCAAGTCATGTAGGCTTAAAAGAGGAGCCTCCTCTAATTGAACCCAATCTGCTGCATTTGTAGTTTGCTAATCTATCTCTTCAAGGTCTATTGGTGAATGATCCAAATCTATCATTATCATGAGACATTGAAATATGAATTTAAGTTTGACTTTGAACTTTAAAGTTTGAACTTTAAATTGCAAATCACATTATGAAACCTTCAAATTCAAGCTCTCACCCAGTATTTTCTTGTTGCGAAGTCATAGATTGTAATGGAAAAATACAAGGTCATTTAAGCGCTTTTGTGTCAATAAGTTGCGCTTCTTAGAATGTATTTTCTCAAGGATTCTCCAGTTGCACTCACAACCTGAAGCACTGCATGCTTGGTTTAAGATTCGAATGGTGAATATCTTCAAATCTGGCATATCACTACAAAAGTTTTTCCATCAAAGACATAGCAAGTGGCAAGGGTTCATGAGTAGATGTACTAAATACTAAATAGTAAAAACTTAAAAGGACAACAAAATTTAATAAAACATTTAACATACAAAAAAAATTTAAACAAATTTAATGAATTGATGAAGCCTTCATGCCTCAAAGGGTACCTGGAAACATCTTATACCTTTCTCATATAACATTGGTATAGGAAAATAATTTAGTTGGTGCTCTATAATCCTATAGTTGGGAAAAGACACGACTTTGAAATTCTCGATTAGGGAAGCGCCTTTCCATGCATGTCATAAGTCCTCTGCAAACCTCCCCATCCTCATTAAATTTTCTCTTATCATAAAAATACTCGGGGTTTAAGAAGTGCCTAGAAGAATTTAAGGGGGGATGCAAAGTCCTATCCCAACTTGCATCAATAATGTCCCCAAGAGGAATATACTTTTCCTCCTCATCCCCATATCATCTTTTGATGGCCTCCTTTGCGAGATCCATCACCTCATAAATGTAACCCATAGCGGATTTATCACCATCAACCATCCTGAAAGTTCAAGGTTTCAAATTTAAATAAATATGAAACATTGAAAATAAAAAGAAGCTTGAAATGAAATTTAAAGAATGAAAAGTTAAAAGACTTGAAGTACCTGAGAACTCTAACAAGGGACTCCATCACAACAATAATCTCTTTGGCATCTTTCCAGAAACCATCATTAAACACAAGTGCAACAATTTCAATGCCTTCAAGGGTATTGGAATGTTTAGATGCCATCTACTAAGGTCCCAAGAGCATCCTCTTTAGATTTATCTTTTTCTCAACCAAAAATTGCAAAATTATGAAATTTGTTGCAAATCTAGTCACTGTAGGTCGAACAGTTTCTTTACCTTCTGTGTATTTTCTCATGGTTTTTAGGACAATAGTGTGGTTGTATAGGTATTTGGTATGGATTTTTACTTCTCCACAACCTCATGTATCCAATGAAGCTTACCAATGTCCTCAAGCATTAAATCTATTCAATGGGCAACACAATAGGTCCAAAAAATAGTGGGGTGCCTAATCTCAAAAAGTCTACCAACAGCCATATAATTAGCTGCATTGTCAATGACAATTTGTACAACATTTTATTCTCCCACTTCTTTAACGAATTGCTCCATCATTTCACAAATAAGTTGTGTAATCTTAACCTTGTCTGAGGCATCCACTGATTTGAGAAATACTGTACCTACTAGACAAGATACAAGGAGATTTATTAAAGTTCTATTCCTTTGATCTTTCCATCCATCACTTATGATATTTCACCCTATTTCTACCCATAATGAATGAAACTCAAATAGCACAAGCATGACACCTTCAACACTTTATAATAGAAAATTTGTCTTAATGCTCTCTGATGAAGGGGGTTTGAACCTTGGACCTACAACAACAACTGCATCAATCATAGCTTGCCAATAAGGACTTATGGCACAGTGGAAAGGTATGTCAGAATAGTACCAAAAGTCAGCAATGGCCTTCCTTGCCTAAATATGGATATTTTTTTCCAACCAGTGGTATCCAAGGTAGGTTTGGAACTGGGTTTTGTGCGGGGAGAAAAAAATGTGTTTATGTTTCCACCTTCAATGTTGAATGTAGGAGGATTCATTTTGCCTTGAGTTTGACTTGGACTTGGAGGCATGTGTGGGAAACTTGGGAACTACATTGAGGATTCAACATAGGGAGATAACAATGGGGTAGCGGAAGAAAAAATGTCAACTCCAGGAGTTCCTACTTCATTTTTTTGCTTTTATTTCTTTGCATTATGTTGACTCAACATATCAATGGCCAAGGCTGATTGGTGTTTGACATTTTCATCAATGTTTTTTCAGAGACCTATATAATGGTCGGGTATTTGTGCAAGGTGGTACTTGAATCTATAAATTCCTCCACTACATTTCACTTTGAAAAATTTACAAAGGAGCTTGGAGTCTCCAAGAATCTTGTCATAATAAGCCAAAGAAAAGTCCTTCTCCCTCGGCATTATTGTTGTTTTGGACTTGTGTTTAAGTTGAGGCTTATGTTTAGATGTGGAGTTGTTCCTTCTATTTAATTTGGCTCCTTTAAAAGACAATAGATAATTAAAATTAAAAATTCCATATATAAGTTCGCAAAAAAGAGGGTTGGTTTTAAAGGATATGAGGTTTTGTTCAGGATCAAAGAGGAATTTGTCCAGCAACACAAGCACATTTCAACCTAATATATCATTATGACCTTGAAACACAATTAGGCATATATGAGGAAATGCTACCTAGAGGAAATATTATCAACATATATTGCACTGTAATCTTGAATTTGCAAGTTCGTTTAGCATAAGACAACTGAACCAATACATCAATAACAAATTTTGGAAGAACAAAAATACCCAAATTTGTGAATGCATGGTTAAATCCTTTGGAGTCAGCAAGACTTCGACCAAGGAAGGAATGCTTTATGACTTGGTCAGTGGTTGGTATGAAACCATTTCTTAGTGCATTTTTAAAATCTATTTAAGCCCCATGTATAGGGTTGAAAAGTCATAACCAAAGTAATATGCTGACCATTCGATTGCTAAACAGTGAAACTTGGAACTTGCCATTGAAAATGACATTGAAATTTCAATATAGTAATATACCTATTATTTAAGCCAAGTGCCAACATACCTCGATTGTTGAATGGTGAAGCAGCTAATCCTGAAGGTAACACACACTAAAGGTAACACATGACTGCTTGAGGGCCAATATGGAGTATGGATAGAGCACACGCTGGCGACTGCCTGATATGGAGTCTGGACTTAGGCTCGTTCTAGCAGTTCCACGATATGGAGTCTGGACTATGTAATAGTAAGTAGTGATTGATTATTGAAGGTCTCGACGTATGAGTTGCAGGCCTGAGAAATGAGAAATAAATTTTGGAACTATCGATGTTTAGTTTTTAGCAATGCAGCATACCTAAACTTGAAAAACTCGTGCTCGTCAAGTCAAGGCCGAAAATTGAATAAATCAGAAACAATCGCAAGAATCTTCTTTAATCAGCAAGTCACCAGTCAAAGTTGCGTTGACCATGAGTTAAACCTGGTCAACGTGAGTTTGACTCACAAAGATTTGGTTCAGATCATTTAGAGAGCGAGCAAATTCTGACTCGTGATTAATCGCGATTGATCGACGAGTCCTGTTTCACTCCTTGTAACTAAAATCTAAACTGAAAATAGGAGATCTTACAATTGAAACTAATTGGAATTTTCTAAACTAAAATTGGCCCATCGACATCGTTTCTATTTGTGGTTGGGCGCGTAAACGAAAGAGATTCATTTTAAATCAGGTTCATGGAGAAAATATTTTATGGAAGACGGGTTTTTTTTTTTTTTTTTTTTTTTTTTTTTTTTTTTTTTTATGTCGAGGAAGACATAGAAATATTTTTTATTAAATTTGAATAACCATAGTATCTACTGAGTATCTCCCTTATCTCATTATTTTCATTATATTTATCTCTTGTAACTCATTCAAAAAGTGGGGTAATAGTGGACATGTAGCATCAAGCTCTACTCCTTTTAATCCAAAGTTTTGCATGCAAACCTTCGTGACACTTGCACTGCAAAGCCTTCACTGTAGAGTGTGGGGTTAACACCGACCTCTGAATGATAAAAGCTACACATACCTTTTGACTTGTTTTTTTCATCTTTTGTCCATTATTTGTGTGGAGTCTGGGACAACCAGCTCCACATACTTTTTTCCATACCTCTATGTGAGTGTAACTTTTCACATTTTCTTTGCTTCACCCAATATCAAAAGCATTTGTGAGCTTCTTTCAAGGCATGAATACATGCTTCAATCATGGAAATTAGAAAAGTTTCTAAAGAAAAAAATAACCATGGAGTTAACCTTTTCCATTTCAAATATGTTAGGATTCTTGTTAGAAAAATATTATATATGATAGAGAAATGAAAGACATATAATATGTAGAAAAACACAAACACATAAAACCAGAGAGACACAGATATACGTGGTTCACCCAGTTTGTGCTATGTCCACCCCGAACAACCAGTCCTTCCTTTATATTTTCTAGAAAAATGAAGAGACACAACCTATAGCAGATCCGTTGTAATGTCCTTTGTTTTTTCTCACAGTTTCACCTCTTTGTTTCTCGCTCTGAGAATACACACATATTCCACAGCCTCAACACAATACACTCATACAAAGAGAGGGGTTGCCTTATAGGGCAAAAAACCATAAACTAAACATAAATTCTACCATTAGATCATTTTCCCAATGAAAAGACTAGATTGAATAGAAATTACTGTCCTTTTACAAGGCAATTTTACATCTATTTTTAGCTTCGAGGGCGCTGCCCTTGAAACCCCTGCCGGGGGACCGCTGACCCCTGAAACCCCCAGCCAGGGGGGATTAGCCCCCGCGTGGAGGGGTGTACAATCTTCCTGGGGTATACATTCAGCTGAAACAAAGACCTCTAAATAATCATGCTCCACACCCAACAATTCTATTGAGAGATTTTTAGAGATAATTATTAACTAGCCCTCTACTTTTTTCTTTTTCTTAATATAAACTACATCTCTTATTACATTTATAATCAAAAGATTTACATCAAATATTGGATCAAAGAGCCAAGGACATTTCATAAATGCTTCCTCGTCCAATAAAAGAATAAATGGTCAACATGTCAGCTTGGCTCCAATTTCTTGGGAATTAATAATTTTTTTGAAAAATGACTACTCTTGTTTGAATCTAGAACTATGTTTAAGCTTTGAAAAAGGATTTTCCTCCAAATTGATCTTGGAAAGGTGCTTATTAAAGGATTCTCTATATCTCCTCCACTAGAATGAATGGCTTGTATGTTGAAAAGTATAGCAGAGCTCCCTTCTGAAAATCTTGATCATCCCATTGTCACCAAGAGCTCCTCCTTTCCCCAAATTGGACCCAAAACAACATTGAGTACTTAATTATGATCCAACCTAAGAAATTTTGATTAACACTACAACTCAAGAACTATTCAATATAGAGTGCACTAATAGGATTCATCATTCTTTCATTGAATAAGTATATTGTTTTTGAATTTTTCATTTGTCCTTGTAGTCTGTGGTACTAACCTTGTTTGATGTGAAAGGGTTTTTATTCTTGGACTATGACAATGCTAGTAAGATTTAGGCCTTTTGTAGTATTTGTACCCCATGATCATATTTGCAAGATGCATGTCCTGTGTGGAAAGAAATAAGCATTTAGTTATTACCTCATAAACTAAAGCACTATTTCTTTTATTAGGTGCCATGTAATGTCCTCTACAAATTGAGCATGAATGGGATGTAATATCCTATCCATCCTCGTAGGCTATAGTCCTCAATAAAGGGGAAAAAACCCCAAAATACCCATTGTTGGGCATTTTTTGGGGAAACTGGGCTTAAAAAACCCAAATTTGGGGTTTGGAGTAAGTTTTACTCAATCACTTAAGAATATGAAACCCCTATGGAAAATCTATAAATAAAGAAGGATTGAATTCATTTTGGATCACCAAGTGTGGATTAATTCAT
The DNA here is from genome assembly GCA_000404065.3 of Pinus taeda. Classification (NCBI taxonomy): domain Eukaryota; kingdom Viridiplantae; phylum Streptophyta; class Pinopsida; order Pinales; family Pinaceae; genus Pinus; species Pinus taeda. The sequence continues at coordinate 141,785 of APFE030720532.1, read as the reverse complement.
TTGTTCTTGAGCATTGGGTCTGATATTTTTTGACCCCTTCTATCTCTTGTCAATTTCAGTGGTGAAATATTCCACCCTAGTTGACATTCCCTTATTATCTCTCTATTTGGGCACAAGGGTCTCTGGCTGGTTAGCGAATTATGTTGGATATTGGTCTCTTGTCTTTTTTTGGGAAAAAGATTTTTGTTAAAGGTGAATGAATTTGGAGGATAGTGCAAGATAGATTAGTTCTGTTTGGCATACACCTCTCTTGAAGGAAGCAACAAAGTTTCTGAGTCCTTAATATCTTTTTCTGGGGAAAGCACTTACCTTAGGCAGTGGATTTGTTTCTGGCACCTGGAGTAGCGAAACTCCTTGCTTTATTTAGTTATTGCATGCACGGTTAAAAGCAACACTTCCCTAGTTATTAATTGTTAGCCTTAGCTAAGGAAGCATGTTTGCATATCTCATAACATGTTTAGTAAAGGCGAACTTTAATTGTCTTGTCTATCCATGTAAAGAAGGTGCATTATGATTAGGAGTTAAGAAAGTTGAGACATTGTTGTACATGTTTCTAGATTCATTGTACCTTCTAGACTAAAGGAAAAGTGAATAATAGTGTTTGAAATTTTTAGTCCCATTTCAAAGAGTAATAAATAGTGATGTAATTTGAGTTTCAAATTTGTGTACTTGCTGTTACTTTCTTCAGTGGCATGTGCTTACCTATTCAAAACAAGGGGTTTTTCTGCAGTATCTAGCCTCCAATCTTCAATGAAAAATAAATATCAAATCATGCCCTCATACTCAAAAGCATCTAAGGAATCACCCTAGAGAAGCTCCAAAGTAGACCAATGAGCTTTGATATGCCAACTCCAACCCCATGTCAGCATACATTAAGTGTTGACATCACAGCTACAAAAAATATTCTGAAGTGTTGCATTCTACACCAATTCCTAATATGGATTCCCAAAGGGGTTCTAGAACGAGGCTCAACCTTCATTGCCACATTTAAGACTTTTCAAAGGAATCGGTCCCTTTAAACCATACCAATTTTTACACTTTCACAATTTGGCCATGTTCCTATCAATTTATATTTTGTATTGAAAAATCAGTCCTATTTTACCTATTTATTAACTTTAGGAACAATTATAGGTCAACTCTAGCAAAATTTCAACAAATTTATGGGTTAGGTTGGCATTTCTCCAAATATTATCACACATATTCCTTTTTAGATCTTGATTGGTTGAACAAAAAGTGTAATTTTGTCCCATGCCTCCACATCAACACTCATAGATAACAATATTCTTAATTCTTCATTTGTGTGCATAATAAGGTCCCTTTTGGTTGCTATGTTTGATGGAGTAACCTTTGATAGTACACCTTTTACCACAAAGATGTTGTTGTTGGATAGAAACCTCTAGAGGAGTCTTACACCAGAAAATGGATATTGCATATCACAATAATAAGCATTAACATACGAAGATGTGGCAGAACCTAAACTTTGTGCATTCAATCCATTATTTTTTCTTTCATGGCAGATTTCGTTTTGCATAGTAGATGTGTTTTGGCACTTGAGTGTGTTCACATAAAAAATTCTAAGGCCAAACCTGAATTCTCATGTTTCATGGAAATTCAACATATGCCTTGTTCACATAAAAACTACTTGTAACTCATCTTAGGGTACTCATGTACAATCTCAACTCATCCCACTTAACAAGTTACCAAGACAAGGCTCATCACATCCAACCTTGGTCTAAAACAATTAAGCAACACAATTTACATCTTGAAATTCCATAGCACCTGAAATTTCTTAGAATGCCTTGGCACTATGTGGAATGGTTAACATCCCCTACATTCCTTGGCATGCTTTGACACTCCCTAGCACACCGTGGCACTTCCTGACATTCCTTGGTAGTTTAGCATACCTAGTCATTTCCTAGCATATAACCTTGTCACTCCATCCTTAACACACCTAGAACTCATTGAAACTCCCTCTCACACAATATTATTCATTCATTTCCATGCATTTTGACCTATTTATTCCTTATGTTTCCCTGACACACCCTAACACTCCTTATATCACCCTAGCACTTGACACATCTTGGCCTACCGCCTTAACACTCTAGCATTCCTTGGCATTACATACTATATCTTGTCACTCTCTCCTTAGCACACCTAGAGATCATTGGCACTCTTGGTCACAAACTCTTATTCATTCATTTCCTTGCATTTTTACCTAGTTCTCCCTTGTGTTTCCCTAGCACTCCTTATCAATCATTGACACGTGTTATTACACCCTAGCACCTATGACATCTTAGCATGTCGCCCTAGCCTCTAGCATTCCTTAACACTGCCTAGCATACCTTGTCAATTTGTCCGTAGCACACCTGAAACTTCTAATCACAAACTCTTATTTGTTAATTTCCATTGATTTTGACATAGTTCTCTCTTATGTTTCCCTGGCACTCCCAGCTAACACTTGCACATGTTGGCACATCTTGGTTGCATGTCGCCTTAGAACTCTAGCATTCCTTAGCATTGCCAAGCATGCCTTGTAATTCCTCCTTAACACACTTGGAACTCACTGACACTCCATGTCACACACTCTTATTCCTTCATTTCCATGCATTATGACCTAGTGCTCCCTTGTGTTTCCCTAGCACTCCCTAACACTCCTTGGCACACATTGGCACACCATGGCACTTGTCAAATCTCAGTAGGATTTCCTAGCACTCTATCGTCTATTGGCACTAATTATCATACGTTGTCACTCCCTCATTAGCAAACCTATAACTTGTTAACACTCCCTATCACACATGCACATTCATTCATTTACATGAAATTGAAACGAGTCCTCCCTTGTGTTTCCTTTGTAATCCCTAGCATGTGTTGGTGCTACATCCTAGAACCTAGCACACATTGGCATGCCTTGGAACTTGGCATGTCTTGACATGCCTAACATTTCTTGGAACTTTCTAACATGTGTTAGCACTTCCTAAAATTCCCTGCACACCTTGGCACTCCCGAGTTTTCATGCCCTCATAGATAGCCTTACTTTTTTGTGACTTGGGAACCCAACCAAGTCATTGAAAAAATAGTGTTGTGCCTAGACCAAAGTCTCCCTTTTTCTCAAAATGATCTTTCCATCTTCTTATCACAATAATAGGCTTTCCTCCTACAAGTCCTAGTATGAAATTCTCCTAACACACGTCATCCATAGGACACCTAGAATTCACTGACATTCCCTAGCATAATCTCTTATTCATTCATTTCCATGCACTTTGACCTAGTTCTCCCTTGTGATTTCATGACACTCCCAAACACTCCTTGACATGAATTGACACTATCTAGCATATGTCATCATGCCTTTTCATTCCTTGGCATGCCATCGCACTCCTTAATTATCATGCCCTCATAACTACCCTTATTTTCTTTTAGACTTTTTGAATCCAACCAAGTCCCGCCTCAACTACAACAACTTTACGAAGTTACATTTAATACAACTAGAGTATGCCTTGTTCCCCTAGTGGACTATAAATCATCTTAGGCTTCTCATTTCCAATCTTAACCCATCCCACTTAACAAGTTACCAAGTCAAGGCTCACATCCAACCATGCCCATAAAACAACTAAGCAACATAGTTTACATCTTCACATGCCATAACATCTGGCATGTATAACAATCTATTGGCACTACATGGCACACATTATCATCGCTTGCATTCCTTGGCATGATTTTCCACTCTGTAATAGACCCTACCACTCCCTAACATGCCTTGACACTTTAGCATGCCTTGGAACTCCCTAGCATATACCCTTGTCACTCCCTCATTAACACAATTGGAACTTGCTGATACGCCCCATCACACACTCTTATCCATTCATTTCCATGCAATTTGAACTAGTTCTCCCTTGTGTTCTCATGGCACTCCCTGACACACATTGGCACACCCTAGGACTTGGCACATCTTGGCATGTCACCCTGGTACTCTAGAATTCCTTGGAACTACCGAGCATACCTTGTCACTTTATCCTTAGCACATCTAGAATTCGCTGACAATCCTTGTCACACACTTTTATTCATTCATTTCCATGAATTTGAAACTAGTGCTCCCTTGTTTTTCCCTGACACTCCATAAATCTCCCTGGCATGCATTTGCACACCTTAGCACATATCATATCTTGTCATGTTTCCTTGGCCTCTAGAATGCCTTAGTGCTACCTAGCATACCTTGTCACTCCCTCCTTAGGATACCCTAAAATCATTGACACTTCCTATCACAAACTCTTAATCATTCATTTTCATGCATTATTTTCACTTAGTGCTCCCTTGTGTTTCCCTAATGCTCCCTAACACTTCCTAGCACTATTTGGCACACCTTCGCACCTAGCAAATATTGGTTGCATGTCACTCTGGCATGCTAGAATGAATTAGCACTGCTTAGCATACCATGTTACTCCCCTCTTACCACACCTGGAACTCATTGACACTCCCTATAACACACTCTTATTCATTCATTTCCATGCATTTTGACCTAGTGCTCCCATGTGTTTCCCTAACACTCGCTAACACTCAACACACATTAGCATGCCTAACTACAATGAGTTTCACTAACAGTCAATCCAAAACCCCTTCCAGAGTCTAGCTAGTTACTTGTTCTTCACTAAGATATTAGTGTTAATTTTATTATATAGTGTTCAATGTGAAAATATTACTAGGTGTTTTTATCACATTACTTGGAAGGTGGCTAAGCCACAAGCATGACGTTAAGATTCCCGGATCTTGGATTGAAAAACTAATCAACAAATATATGACTATAAGATCTTTGGGAAATTATAGTTCTCTAAAGAGATTCATGGTAGTGATTTTCCCATTGCAGTAGACCCAAGAACTTGATTGTTAATTAGATGTAGAGAAGTGGTCGTTTGATGCCGTAAATGTCAAATATACAGGTTAACAACATGATGGAGGCTTACCTCTGACCTCAGAATTCAGTTTGTTATCTTTGTGGTGCAAACCCCACAATGTCCAAGTATGACACCCTCCTTGCAACAACACCCTTCGAGTAGTTACCCAGTGACTTCCTTGCCTTTGATCACCCTCTCCTCATCTTGTTCACTCTCAGTTCCTTGTCCCTTACTCTCCTCTCACTGTGCTCTTTTGCTTCCTATTCTCCTTATCCCAATTTCTCTTCTCTTTCTACTTCTCACTCCATCCTTCTAGTTAGTTAGGCCTTGGCTAACTGGATTTTCCCTTTCCTGCCATTTGGCCTCCCATTTTCTCCCCATCTGTCATTTTCCCTCTTCCTAGGCCTGTTCTAGAATCGACAAGGTGCGAGGTAGGAGAAAACTCCATTCATATGTGCTAATAGGTTGTAAAATATCTCTCCATCCTCATTGACTGCATTAAGGCCTGTAAATATTATGTATGTGAGTCTCTTCTTAGGTCTTGGGTCGAATTATTTTTTCTATTTAAACTATATGAGTCAAGCTATATGTTCTTTAACCCCCACATTAATAGAGTTCCTTATACTTGTATCATGCCCCTGGTATAAAGACATATGTATAGGTTATTATGGTATATGTTGAAATTTGGTTATTACCCTCACCTTGAATTCATTGAGGTTCCATCTAACTTCCCCTCATTAATACAAGGTTCATTGAGTTAGAAAAATGTGCCATCAATAATTATAAGTGGTTACCTTAATGAAGGACCACTGGTTGAAGCCTCATCAATGGAGATTGGTTCAATGGTTAGGGTTTTGATTCAGTTAGACATTATTCACTATTATATTTGTGGTCATAGAGTAATTATGATCTTCCACATGTACACAAGGATAACTGAGAAGTGTTTCCCATAATCATGCAAGTGGAACTTGAACATGTACATTAGGGTAACCACAAAATACTTATCATATTGATACAATGCAAGGTGATAGAAATATATTTACATTATATACGTGAATGTACTAATATCAAGACCATTAGTATCATATCTACATATTTACCACAAGACGAGGGTCATTACAACCCCTTAAAAAATAGCCATAAGGCCTTCCTCTTTTGCAGCTCCTTGACCACAAGGGTTTAATTGAAAAACACATAGTTCATTTAAATATTTGTAGGTTGAGGCAACCACTTCAAGCCCTTGAACTTAAAGATAATCAAATATTTTCAATTTATTACAATAATAAGTCCATTATGCACACTCCTCATCTTAGAGTTGGGTAGAGAGGGAGAATACTTGATTGATGCCAACCTTGTAAATGAAAAACTTTTCCTGCTCATTGGTTGGAGTCTCCACCACTAATTGACACCACTAACCCACACCAAAAGTCCAAGATACCCATAATATGTGCCCTACACCCAAGGGCTTAGACTACACCTCCATAAAATGTACCTTTAACTTTAGATGTCCCAAAACAGTAATATCCTAACCCTAGCCTATTTGTTAGATTTTTCCAACTTTATCCTTAACTAACATTTATTTTTAACTATTTAATCCACTTACAATATACGCTCTCTTGTTTGCGCCCACCTAGTATACAAGAACACTTATGTTTTTAATACAACCAAGTTAAGAGGGTATGTTTCTTTCTTACACTTAAATGTTTTCAATACAACCAATTTAAGAGCACGTGTTTCCTTTTCAAATTCCAAAAGTATGACATGTATATCTCTATAAACTAACAACAAAATCATTGCATAAAAAAGGTAAGCTTAAAATTAAATTAAAATTAGAATATTATTATTATTATTATAAATACACCAAATATGGAAAAAATGTTTTCAAACACAACCATAAAAAATGTGTTAGTTTATAAAATACAACTACATACTTATTAAGCTATCCTAGATCCATCTTAACCTAGATCTATCAAGCGCCGAGAGGATACAATCTCTTGATGTGCAAACCTCTTTTTTGGCGCTTGATAGATCCAGGTTAAGATGAATTTAGGTTGGTTATATAATACTATACAATATCTATATTTGTATCTATGTGTCCCTTTCTTATTCCATCTCTCTATCTCAGCCCCCAAACATACACACTCTCTCTCCATATCTATCTCTCTCTCCCTCTCTCTTCCTCTTTGCCTCTCTCTTTTCCCTCTATCTCTCCTCTCTCCATCGCTCCCTTGTCACTCCCTCTCTCTCTCTACCTTTCTCCCTCTATGTCTTTCTTCTTCCTTCCCTCTCTCTTCCCCTCCAACTTCATCTCTCTCTCCTCTCTCTTATTCCTCTCTCTCCCTTTCTCTCTCACCTCCCTCTATCCCCCCCATCACTCTCTCTCTTCCCCCTCCATCTCTATTCCTCCCTCTCTGTCTTTTTCCCTTCTCTCCCTATCTTTATCCCCACCTATTCTCTCTCTTCACTCCTCTCTTCTCTACCTCTCTCTCTATCCATCTATCCCTTGTCACTTTCTCTCTCTCCACCTATATCTCCCTATTCCTTAGTTCTTTCCTCCATTTGTATCCCCCTCCAACTCCATATCTCTCTCTCCCAACCTCTCTTCTTCTCTCTCTCTCCCACCTCTCTTCTTCTTCTCTCTCTCCCCTCTCTCTCTTCCCGCCTCCTTCTCTCCATCTCCCCCCATCACTCTCTCTCTCTCTCTCTCCACCCTCTATCTTTGTCACTATCTCCCTCCCCCTCTCTTCCCTTCACTTTTCTTGCTATCATCACTTGGATCCTTAGTTAAGATAAATCTATGTTGGTTCTTACTAATATTTGTATTATATAAATTTCACATCTTTAAATGCAAAAGTATTCTCATTTTTAATTTTATTAAAACCTTAATTTAATTTATATGGGAATAACTTTAGTATTCGTGAGGATAGAGGGTTTATATATATCTCAAAATTAATTACAACCCTTTTCCTATTAGCTTCAAATAAAAAATGTTATAAAAATAAATTAAGTGAAAATATGTTTATTGTGAAATAAGTTATGGTTTTTGGGCATGTGGTATTGATAACCCATGGTATTGGCCCATGGTATTGTAGCAAAGCTTATTTATAAGTTAATAATATCCATGGTAAAGTGGGGGTGAATATCGATGGTTAAGAATCTTGTCATATTGTTATAAAATATTTAGATTGTGAGATAAGATATGATTGTTTGGCATCTGGTTTTGATAAGCCATGATATTATCCCATGCTATTGTAACAAATCCTATTCACAAGTTCATAATATCAATGACAAAGCGGGGGTGAATATCCATGATTAAGAATCACATTCTTATAAAATATTTTGATTTTGAAATAAGTTATGTTTGTTGGACATGTGAGATTGATAAGCCATGGTATTGGCCTATGGTATTGTAACCAAGTCTATTTCCAAGTTAATAATATCCATGGTAAAGTGAGAATGAATATCCATGGTTAAGAATATTTTCATATTGTTATAAAATATTTTAATTTTGAAGTAAGTTATGTTTTTAGAGCATGTGATATTGATAAGCCATAGTATTGGCCCATGGTATTATAACAAAACCAATATTTTACAAGTTACTAATATCCACTATAAAGTGGGGGGGGGGGGGAATATCCATGGTTAAAAGTCTTGTCATATTGTTATAAAATATTTTAGTTGTGAAATAAGTTATGGTTTTTGGGCTTGAGGTATTGATAAGCCATGGTATTGTAGCAAAACCTATTCACAAGTTAATAACAAAATCGAAATATAACAAATTGAACTTTATTAATTTTATTATTAATTGAGCCAACATTTAGATTTTTGCACTCATCCCCATACTTTTGACTTGTATTATTATTATTACTATTATTATTTAATTAAGCCCATATTTAGAATTGTTTACATTATTATTATTTAATGAAGCCCATATTTAGAATTGTTTACATACTTACATTACACCTACACATCTACTCTATACTCTATAAATATTGTATTTATTGTTTTTTAGGGAGGGAAATTTTATCATTTTTGAAAATATTCAGAATTAATTTTGATGTAACAAATCCCTCCCAATTCCAATCTTCATTTACGTTCTAAAACAATTAGTATATTTTCATTTTTCATTGGGAGGAGGGAAAATGAGTAGATATTTCCACTTTTCACCAGGCGGGAGGGAAAACGAGATTGAAGAGAGTTGTGAATTAAATTTTCACTTTTCATAAGGCAGAGGGAAAAGGGAAAACAAGTAGCATATTTTCACTTTTCATAGTGCGAGAGGGAACTCGAGAATGAAGAGAGTTGTGAATTAAGGTTTTACCAGTAGAAAACTGATATCGAACCCCATCATTGGATCTTCAATCCATTAATGGTGCCCATGTATGTTTCACTTTTAACCTCGCTGCATTTCTGTAGGTTTTAACCCCGTACAGAAATTACCTGCATACGAATTCTAAATCACAAGAAAAATAAAAATGCGAGAGCATAACACATAAAACACATATACACAGAGATTTCCCACTGGATCTCAAAACCGAGACTACCAGCTTGATTTTTCATTATATCCTTTCAATGTTACAATACATATTTATACATCCCGAAGCATCCAATACCATGGACCGAAAACCATTGCGTCCAAAACCATGGACTGAAAACCATAGGTAGGTTCGCCCAACCTAATATAGGGTCCAAAACCCCCCGCTGCGCAATCAGCGCAACGAAGGGGGGGCTCCGACCCCCCTCTAACCCCCCGGTTCACTATGTAGGTTAGTCGTGGAAAGAATATAACACAACCCAACACTCTTGACAAAGGTATCTGGACCAATTGAACTGCACACCCTTCGCGCATTGTGCAGCTAGGGACATTATCGGTGCTTGAACTTCATCTGCGCGACATTTACTCATGACCTTTCTGGCTAATACCTACACAGCCAATTGAAATGCGGGGTCTGATATGGATAAAATTAAGTATCCATGCGACTTATTTACGAGTTCATAATCTTTCTTCATTCTTTCTGCAAGCCCTTTCTCCCTCGTTTTTCCACCAAACTCCTTGGTCCAGTTCAGAAATTCGTATGGCAAGTGCGTAATCCTATGAATGAGCATATCTATGATGGGTATAGGCCCTCATAGCCATAGGCACCCATCATGAACCAATGTAAGCAGTTGACACACACAAATTGTGTTCATGGGGGTGCAGTGGTAATGTGGCACCCAAAGAAAATTGAGCAACCCTGACTGCTTGACACCGCAGACCCATTCCTCCATTTCCAGTGCTATAACACTTGTTTCCTCATAATAAAATATCTCTGTGTATTTATTTGTCACTAAGTGTGGGAACTTAGCATGATCTGTGAGGTCCCAATCCTCCATCTTCAATATTGGGATTCATGTAATTTGCAGACCTTCAAAAGGAACCTGCTAAGGTAGCAGGGGCGTGGAAATAGTGAATTTCTCCAAGTCTAGGTCCTTGGTGATCTTCGCCTTTCCCTTTCTCAGAGGGATATACCCAGGGATATTTGTTATAGGTTCTACACATTTAGTGTCAATATCCTCCATTCCCTAGCCTTCTTCTACCTCCAGACCTACTACTTTCTACTTATCTTTTGTTGGTTGCTTACCTTTCTTTTGTTTTTGCAATGCAAAATGGTTCTTGGGGGACTCGCACATTGGCATTGATTTTTTCTACCTTTCCTTTGCTAGAGGTTTCTTCTCTTTTGCCACAGTTTGTTTCGACCTTGGTGACCTTGGCATCGTCGGCACCGCAAGCATAGATTCTACACTAGATACTTTTGGTATTGGAGCATCGGATACAACTACCTCCAAACTCAGGGCTTCAACAGGGTTACTCGCAATCATCTTCTCCATAAATAACTCACGATATTAAAGAGAAATGTCTTTGTGTGTGAATAATTCCTCCCAAAATGCTCGGATCATAATAGATAGACAACAAATTTCAACAAGGACTCTAAGAGTACAAAGCATTCTCTATTGGGTTGGCATGCATAATTTATAGGGGGTTTTGAATTCAAATCCAATGTTCCCCCCAAATTTTGACAATTAATTATGTTCTGGTAGTAGATCTTCAAATATTTTTGCCTTAAATGACGCCAAACTGCTCCTCTTAACCATCTTCTGGTTGTCCAGTCATGAACAGTGATTCGAATAGTCATTTTTCTGTCATTCTGCGTGACACCTGCCTCCATGGCAGAGCCTCCTACTCGTGGCTCCCTGGATTGCATCTTCATTATCTTCCACGCAACCTACTTGTTGCGTAGTGCTCCAAAAATGGGAGTGTAGTTTATAGTACCACGCTCCCTTGCAACTTCCTGGAGCACTAAGACTATCGTGTTGCCATATCGTCATTGCCCAGGATCCCCTGGGTATAGCTTCAATCGTCTCCCATTCACTCTTCCTGGAAAATGTTCTCCATTCAGCTTCGCGAGCTGAACTATGCCTCCATCTATAATTTCTTTGATAATATATGGCCCCAGCTAATGTATCTGAAATTTACCCGGAAATTTAGTGAACTTACTATCATATAATAGGACAATATCATTTAACTTGAACGTGTTAAGCTTGATGTGGCGATTGTGCCATGATTTTTCACGTTCCTTCTATACTTGCTGATGGAATCTTGCCAAGAATCGGTCCTCTTCAAGTTCCATTAGTTGCATGAGCCATTCCTCCAGGGCTTCGCGATCTACCATACTTGTGAGAGATGCTATGCGTAGACTAGGCACAATATACTCCATCAGCATTATCACTTCTATCCCATATACCAATCTGAATGGTGTTTTCCATATCAGCTTCTTGTAGGTAGTCCTATACGCCCATAGTAATGTAGGTACATGCACATCCTAGTCATTTCGTTGCGCGCTGTAGATCTTCATCAGTGCATTCTTCAAAATCTTGTTGAAGGCTTCAACAGTTCCACTGGCCTATGGGTGATACAGTGTACTCTTCTAGTGGTAGACCTGAAATTCTTCATTCAACACACTGATCATTTTGTTTAGAAAGTGCGTACCCTTGTCACTCATCAACACTTTCAGGTATCCAAATCTAGTTAAGACATACTAAAAAAAAACTTTGTTATTGTAGACCCTATACAATCCTTAACTAGTTGTGGCTCTACCCATTTGGTTAGATATTCCATCATGGTGATGATATAGCGCGCACTAGTTTTCTTCCCTGGGGGTTGAATGGGCCCAACAAAATCAATCGCCCATTTTTCAAATGGCTGCAACGATACCTAAGGGTGTAAGGGAATTCATCTCTTTGCGATGGTCTACCCATTCTCTGACATGCATCGCATGCCTTACAATACACCTTGGAATCCTTGTGTACTGTTTTCCACCATAGACCTATGTGCAAAATCTTCTATGTAGTCACCTCTCCTACATAATGTCCTCCTGTAGCCCCTTCATGAGCTTCAATGAGAATGCTATCCCTTTCAAGAATCTAGCACATACCTTTGTAGTATTTCATTTGCACCCATCTTATACAGATGTCCTGTAATGACTAAAAAATCAGTCACACGCACTATGAGTTCCTTCTTTTGGTGACCAGTATACCCTTTTGATGCCATCCCCATATTCAATAAATGAATGATATCTACAAAATGGTTGTCTACTACATGCATCACGAAGAGCTGAAAATCTAGCAACCATTCCTCCAAATTATTGGGCTCCTCTCCTGTCTCGATCTGCGACAGATGGTCAAGTCCTTCATTCAACCTCCTTGGCTTCACAATTACTTCAAATTCATACTCCTCGAATAGTAGCAACCACCTACAAATCTTGTCCCCCAAAACAAGCTTATTGGGCAAGTATTTCAAGGCAGAATTATCCGCTTACATCTTGAAATTCCCTCCTAACATATAGTTCCTGAATTTCTACAGTGTGTACACCATGGCCAATCCTTCGCAGTCAGTCATTGAGTAATTCCTCTCGGCCTTCGATAATTTCCTACTCGTGAAAGCTATAGGATGACCCATTTCTCCTTCACTGTCTTGCATTAACACTGTACCCAACGCAATGCAAGAGGCATCCACATGTATGTGAAATTCTTTTTTCCAATCTAGAAATACCAAGATCGGTGTGGTGACCATATTTTCTTTCAATAGATCTAAGTTTCTCTAGCATTCTTCATCCTTGTAGAATGTTGCATCCTTCTTCAGCAATTTCTCCATAGGCATAGTAATTGGAGCATATGCTTTGATAATTTTTTTGTAATATCCTGTATGTACCAGTGTCATGCGTAGCTACTTAACATTTCTCGGGGCCTCCAGATTCACTATCACTGCAATCTTTGTAGGGTCCACCATCAGCCCTTGCTTGCACACCACGTGACCTAGCAAGATTCCAAAGGGAACATAGAAGATGCATTTCTTCAAATTCAACGTGATTTAGTATCTGCAACAAGTATCCAACATCAAGCACAAACTTTCTACATGGTGCTTGACTAGTCCAAACATTGTCTAGTCATCAAAGTACACTTCCAAGAAATTATGAATGAACTCCTTGAACACTGTCATGACTATGCGGGAAAATATCACAACCACATTCTTGAGTCCAAATGACATCATAGTGTATTGGAAACAACCCCACTCCATCGCAAAGGTTTTTTTTCTCCTATCCTTAGGCACAATCTTAATATGATCATATCCCGAAAACTTGTCAGTGAACGAGTAGGCCTCTTGCCCCCCAAAATTGTCTAATACATCATCAGTAAATGATGTCGAGAATGGATCATGGACACAAGCATCATTAAGATTCTATAGGTCTACACAATTCCTTATCTCACCCTTTTGCTTCTTCTCCTATATCACCATCGGGCACACCCAATTAAATCCTTCAACCAGTTCTATGATGCCTGCGTCGAGCATCTTATCCAACTCTATGCGAACCTTTTCCTTGTACTTAGGATTAAGGTGATACAACCTCAATTTAATAGGCTTCGCATCTGGTTTCAGAATTATTTTCATAACACCCAAATCACCAACTATTCCCTTCAAATTTGAAAACTTGTTAGGGAAAAGATCCTTATATTCATGGAGTAACTCAACAACCTTATCCATAGTAGTGTTATCCCAATAATCTCCAATATTTGTAAACTTTGGTTCTGCTTTAGTACCAATGTTTACTTGCTTTGTCTTCAACGACATGGTGATATATGGGTTGTCTATTTGCAAGCCCTTGACTTTGCGATGCTCTTCTTCCTTTAGAATGTTCATATTACTTGGATCTTCATCCTCCTCTTCAACTATTACATTATAACATTCCAACACATGGCGTAGCTGGGTGCTCCAATTTGGTTAGACCCACTCCAAAGGTTCTTGCGGCATTCTGAAGATAACTACCTTAATCTCCTACAAGGCTTCATTGATGCTCACAAAGTCATATTCAAAACTAAAGGTCAATAAGAATCCTTCCGTCAATATATCCCACTCCACGGTGCCATGGCAAAGCTCCGTTTCCAGATACTAGTTCATGGGAATTGTATCCAAGGTATGGAAAAATAAGTGTACCCACACCAATTGCAGTTTTGTTCCCCATGCTTTAGTCCATTTTGCTAGGTAATCATGTGGTTCATCCTTCCCGCTATATTTCTCAGTCAAACTAGTGTTTGGGTTCCCAAACCATAACCTCATCATTCTTTTGTAATCCCTCCATCCATCAAAGCTATCCTTGTTTGTATCCCACCATAGTTCCGGCGAAGCGCATAGTACCAAATCTAATGCTTGGAAGTGGTTATACTTAGGGACTTCATGTTCAAATGCATCCAAAAAATTATCCACATCAATTAAACCATCATAATAGGGAAGTTCCTTACCTCTGACAAAACACATCACAACAATTTTTTCATCATGTTGCATAGCAGTGTGGATAATTCATGCAAATGATTCTACCAATGTTCCAACTCTTCATCTGAATTAAAGGTGCAAGAACTATCCTGATCCCATGCAATCCATCCATCTGTCATTGGATTGATCTAGTCTTGGTCTTGCACTATTATTTTATAGATCTGACCTAATTCATCATCACTCTCTTCATAGTCACGGACTGGCTCCGTGTAACATGCCCCTTCTGCAGGGTCCAATGGCACTATAACCTGAAGCAATTTCTTTTCAAACAACATTGTCCTTTTCTTCAAGTTGATGACCCTATTCGTATCAATGTCCCAGTCAATTCCCAAGAGTGTGGGGTATGGAATAATGTCGTCAATGATCTTTATCACCTCAAAGTCATCCATCATGCTCATATCTTCTATATCAACTGTTACTCCATATAATCGTCCCATAGGGATGATTTTTGTTGGTTTTCCATTCTGAGCTGAATTGGAGACCACTATAGTGTAGGTTTCCCCATTCTTTCCCATGTTTTCTTTTCTAGTACGTTCACATCAGACCACGGATCTACAATGACCTGGTCCATCTCATAATCTCCTATCTGTGCAGTGAGCCTCATCTCACACCCTATCCTTGCCTTATGTTTACCAATTTTTTTGACCACTCAGTGTCCATGAGGGACCTTCTCTTTGCTGGCACATTTGTTTATCAACTCCTGTAGGCTTTCCACATATTTTCTATCATGCAGTATTTTTATGCAGGTCTCTAAAAACGTAGTAAGCATAGAGGCATCAACCTCCATAGGCACGCTGGTGTCTTGTATCTTGTCCTGACTTCCTGAGGTGGATGCCTTAGTGAAGCTTTTATTTGCCTCCATAAACGTTTCCTTGGTGCAATTTAGATCAAAACCCACTTCCTTTTATAGGGACTTATAGACCCATCCTTCATCCTTAGGCCATTTACAATTATTATTGCCAACCTTTATTCCACTTCTCAACACTATATTCACGCTGTGATCTTCCTCGCGGGGCTCAAATCTCATCATTTGTAAATTCTGTGTAGGTTGCTAAGGTTGTGCCTCCTTCTCCTGCATCTTAGCTTTAGCACCAGGCATTCCTCTATAGTGTGGCTAAACTAGTTGTAGTATTAACACGACGGATTTGTCTGATTCTATCAATCTTGCACATAGTGCCTTGACATTCCACAGTTATAACAGATGATCTGACCATGGCCTCTACCAGTCCCTAATCCTCCTCAGCTTTGTCCTCTTCCCTGATAACCTCCACGCCCCCCCCCCCAATCTAGATGTTGCATTTCTACTTGAATTTGGTATGTAGGCATTCTTTCCATCGTTAGTGCATAGCTACAATAGTGGAACTCATCGTGGCCCACTAATTTGCATAAGTTATAGAATAACTGTTGCGGTGTCTGGACAAACTTTTGAAGCAAATGGAAGTTATTTGTTGCATGTTATCTAACAAATTGAAAAATAGTACACCATAGCGCAACCTCCACGCTCGGTCCTGCTCGAGCTTCTGGCCTCATGGAAATTAACCCCCCTTCTGTAATATACTTCGCAAATATGGAACAATGGTCTTTATCATTTCCCTAGCCCTTACACTTTAAACACTAGAATTTTGCGTGCACCACTAATTTAGTCTCCTTATCTTTCTTGAAGCTCTGCAATTCTAAGAAGAGGCTTTGTAACTGAGAGTGAATCTATTGTACCCCCAAATTTGCATCCTAAATAGGCTTTGCATGCAACCTCATCATGATTTCCAGGGCTTCTGCCTAAGTTCCTATCTTCTATTGTGACAGAGAAATCCTTAGGTGAGGTAGAAATGAAGCTATAAACCACTCGTAATGTTCACCATCTGTGAGTTGCATGTTATCTTCTCAAATCACACATTTCAACCTTTGATCTAATTCCCAAGGCGTCTCACCAACCCTCATCATGATTTCTTTGAATCCAACTACTGTCTGTGAATCAGACTTTGGATTACTAAACTCCTTGTTTAGGGTTTTCCTAGTCTCTGCTAGTAATGCTAGAAGATTATCAGAACAATACTTAATATACTAATTCAGCGCGCGATCCTATAGAGTGGTAACCAATTGTGCCTTATTTATATTGTCATCAGTAATCTGCTTCATTGTCCACAAAACATTCACAACAAACTAGAACTTCTATGTATCTTCACTCCTAATGCCCTTGAAAATTGGCAGCTTCATTGTGTTCGACATGTTCAATAGTGGTGGTGGTGGTGGAGGTGTGGGCGAAGGTGTATATAGTGGAGGTGGAGGTGGAGTAGATGGATGATTTATTCGAGGAATCCCCTGAGTGATTAGCTAAATAATTCTTTGCAACAAAGTCCTTTCTTCCCCTTCATTGTCACTTACATGGGGTCCAATCAAAGGACTATACTCTGGTCTTGATCCTTCACAATTTCCAAAGAATCATCCACTTTGTGTAGCTCCGAACATCAAGGTCATGACATAACCCATTTTCCACATAACAAAATTTTAATCCAAGTATTCAAAGATCATAAATACTTACCTTGTGGTCCCTTGAAAAATCATCACTCTACTTCATTATAGCTAACTAAGGTATCAACCACGAATTCTGTAACAAATCCTCCCAAAATCTAATCAAGCCAATGATCAACAAACTATGCGGTTTGATTTTCAAAGGCTTCTAATCGTAGCACTAATTCAGGAGTCCACACTATAGGATTATCAAGCTTTCGCCTTCCTTGGCTAGCTGTCAATTTAGCTAACCACTTGTACAGTTCAATGGGAAAAGTGCAAAAGACGATCTCATGTATTTCCGTATACAGGTACCTGTTCAACCAATCTTCTTTCGACAAGTGCAGATTCCTATTTTCTTGCGTTGCTAACCTGTGAATATTCTGATCTAACCGCTTTTCAATTTATTTCTTGGTCGGATTCCAGCGATGTGACTTCAAACATCTCTTTCAAGTAGATATCGATGCTAGCAACAGAACCATTTGTTGGCTTAGGGGGTCTCGACCTAGGTTCAAAGTTAGCTGCACCAACCAACAAATCCATACACTACTGGCCCTTTTAGCAAAAAACTGTGTAGTGTAGGTTGTAGTCTGGGGGGATGCAAGAACCAAGTTTCTGCATCCAGAGATGAGTGTGATGTCTTTTAGTGCCTTAGACATGCCTTCGCACAGATCAATAAGCCCTTAGGGCTTGGTACTTCAAATCTACTAAAACATCCTTTAGACCTTCACAAAGGTCTACAATCAGCCTTTGCAGACCCTTTACAGTTGATTTATCCACTTACGCGCATTAGAGAACAATCCTAAATTAGTGTTCACATAGATCTACTAAAGTGATTTAGTAAACATAACAACATTCATCACAGTCTTCGTGAAAGTACTTAACATGAATTGTGTACATTTACTAAGACTTATGCAAGAGAATCATGCATCATTAGATCAATATTTAATAAACACATTATTCATCCTCATCACATATCATAAACAGATATAAACAAAGATAAACATATATACACAAGATTTCTTCGATAACTTTCTTTATTTATCTTCAATTCAACTTTACAAACTCAAAACTTCCCTGCGCACTCAGCTGTGGACTCTACCTAGGCCTCTGTGCACTCAACTACAGAGCCTTTCTCTCCTATCTGACCCACTTTTCCGCGCTATCACTTCTAATACTCCATTCGTTATCCACATAGACATTTGCCTTAGACACTCTAAGACACACCTATTTATACCCTTTCTCATGCAATCCCATGGTCTGCGAACCATGGGCGAATCTCAAAACTGACTCAAAATTTACATAAACAAGGGGCTAAAACCCCTTTTGACTTCTAATCATCTACGCATTCCGCATCCACAAATCACAAATACTTTACATTAGTTACAAACATATATCAAAACTTGGGTTATTTTAACCCCAAAACTGATCCAGGGGACCCCATACCAACATGCCCCCAACAAAAAGATCATGACTCGCCCTTGAGTCACTCAGCTGGTGTTATGATCTTGCTGCGAAGATCCCCCAGCTCCACCTGAATTACTACAACCTCAATAATGCTCTGTGTGGCTTCTTGCATGTGGGTGAATGGTTGAAGAGAGAATTGGCTCATCCATTCTATGGGCTGGTGGAACATGGTAGTCCCATCCCAGGTTGGCTTTTGCACTCATTAATAAGAGGTTCTTTCCTTGGTATCTTATATGTAAATGTACTAGTTTATATGTGGACTCTATGGCTGATGTATCGTTGATATTTTTGTTGTTGTTATGTTGGTTATAAACATGTATTATGAAAGTGATGATGTATGTCTCTCCTCACGTTTTTATTTGTAAATGAATGGATAATGTGCCTATAACCTAATAGATGATAATGAAACTAATGATATAAGGGAACAATGCTTCTTAGCAATTTTTGGATAATTATGAGACCCTTATACTGAAATAGATTGTTTAGACATGTAGATTACATATTTGTGATATGTTTGATGAAATGTCTGTCTTGGCTAGTAGGGGTCTAGTTTAGCCCTTGTCAATTGTTTTTGCAAATGCACCATTGCTATGTTGTGTAAATTCATTTCCAAAAGTGTCATTGAGTTCTAGGCAATGACCTAGGCTATGGGCCTAAAAACATGGCTCAAGTTCCAGAGACACAGGCACAACACTAGGTAGAAAAGTCCCTGGACACATGCATACCCATGTTGTGGGAGTTTTTGGAGCCTCCTAGATGCATGGTTGTCCATATCAAGGGAGCATCTAGGGGTTTAATGGTCTAAAAATTCACTTGGTCTCAAGGGTTGGTTACCTGAGTGATTAGGATGGCTCTTGGGAGTTTTTTTGTTGATGTGGAAGGTGTGTATGGTGTGTTGTTATCGATTCCACTTCCTTAAGGTGAATTAGGAGGGTAAATCCCATTATAGTGGCCTCTCGTCACATATTTACCTTGGTTGGCCGGGTACTTGGTTAGATGTGGGATGAGGGTGTTACAAAGTGGTATCAGAGCATGGTTCACCCCTTGGAATGGATAGGCAATGTGTTTTGATCATGCATTCATGTCGGTTGCACATGTGTTAATCATCCTTGTGGTCTATAAGCTTGTTGCATATGCATGGTGTCGGCCATGGTTGTGGTGATGTCTCCATGTGAAAGAGGATATTATTGTTGTGAAGTGTGTAGTCATGAGTGTATGATTGGTTACATGTTGTTTATTCTTACATATTGTTAGTTTACATTAGTATGGTTGTTGTTGTCATGCATGAGGTCATGGTATGTGTAGTTGATATGGTCATGCATTGATAACTGGACTTTAGCTAGAAAGATGGTTACATGGTTATATGCTTATGTATTATATGTATATATGCTATCATGATTATGTTATAAATGTACTACTTTGATTGATTGATACTGCAGATAAGATATCCTCCCCGAAATTTGCTAAAGTAGATTGGTTATTGTGATTTGGTTTATCTGAAATAGTATTCCTTGCAAGAAAGAGATTAAAATGACTAGCAAGATGTAGACTACAACGATTCTCCCTATGAATCAGATGAGTAGTGTGGTGTTGAGAACTCTTATGATTTAGTAGACACATTGAGAATATTGAAGAAAGAGATAAAGAGTTGTAAGGCAGAGAATGACAGAATCATACAGGCACAAGAGAAACAAGAAAAGGTTAATGCAACACTTCTTCAAAGTTTGTCAGAATTCTAGTGACAAGGTTCACTTCATATCAGCCATGGACAAGAGGAAAAAACTAATGGGAGATATGTCAGTAGGTCTCATGGTGGTTAAATGTCAGATAGAGATGACATAGTGAGAGATGGTAGGTTGTTGGATACTCCATATAGGAGAGGTGATGGACATAGGTACTAATCTAGTTCTAGTTCTAATAACATTTAAGACCATCATCATTATCATCCTTACTGAAGGAGTGATAGGGGATACTTTCCATATGAATTCAAGAAATAAAAGCCACCTACTTTTTATGGATATGTGAAGAAGTTGGAAGATGCAGAGGCTTGGATAATTGGGATGAAGAAGTTATTTGAGTTGCATAATTACATAGATAATATGAAGGCTAGAGTAACTATCTTCAGCCTGAGAGGTAAATCTTATATTTGGTGGGAATATGTGAAGTGGATCATAGACATCAGGATGTAGGACTTGAGTTGGCATCAGTTCATGTTGGAATCATGATTTCCATTACACCAAAACCCATAGGTGTTAGTAAATGAACACATCGCCAGAGTTAACGGATCCTCGAGAGGCAGTTAGTCCATGTCACGAAATACACGAGGAGCACTGGATTATCAAATGACTAACAATCTCCCCCCTAGCATGAGCTAGGTGTCATTCGAACTCGAGACTTTTGGCTCTAGACCTTCCGCAACAGAAGTGTGGTGGGCCCATAACCTATCAGGCCAGGTAGTAACTCCACAAAATTAATTCATATTATTCCTTTAGGTAGGTCTTTATTATATACATGAGGGAGACTGTTCACTTCATCTCCCGATGACTGTTCATATTTCTTATTATTTATTTACATCAATTGTATTTATTCACCCAATCCTGATGATTAGTGTCAGCATTCCCCCCCTTAATTTGAAGGGATATTGGTGAGTCCAAGCATCATTCTAAATCGTTCAAGCTTTTCTCTTCCAAGCACTTTGGTGAAGATGTCTGCAATTTTCTCATTAGTGGAACAATGACGGAGATGGATTTTCTTGGCCTTAACATGATGTCGAATCAGATGATATTTAGTATTGATGTGCTTCGTTCAATCATGGAACTTTGGGTTCTTGGCTAATTTTATTGTAGAGTTATTGTCAATCATGAGTGGAGTTGATTGTACTTGTTTTACCTGCAAATCTTCAAGAATTTTCCTGAGCCACACAATTTCTTTTGTTGCCTCAACTGCTGCCACGTATTCTGCTTCTATTGTGGAATCTTCTAGAACTGATTGTTTGTGTGATCTCCATGAGACAGATCCTGATCCAAGACTCATAGCATATCCTGAAGTAGATACCCTAGTTTCAAGTCTAAATCAGAGTATCCAATCAAACTAAGGTCGTCCACCTGTGTATACTTGATTCCAAAGTCTTAAGTTCCCTTCAAGTACCTTAGAAATATTTTTGCAGCAGACCAATGTCCCTCACAAGGCTTTTGCATAAACCTGGAGAGGATTCCAACAACAAACGAAATGTCTAGTCTGGTAGTATTTAGGTAGCTGAGACATCCTACAAGCTTTCTATACTTTGTTTCATCCTCAAATTCTTTTCCTTCAATAGATGTGAGCTTTAACTTTTGTTCCATTGGAGTAGTAAGAGGATTACATTTTGTATTGCCAAACCTATTCAACAAATCTCCAATGTACTTATTTTGAGAGACAAATATGGACTTTGGATGTTGAGTTACTTCAATACCAAGATAGTAATGAACATAGACAAAATCAGTCATTTCAACAAATTTCCCCAATTCCTTCTTTATGGATGCAATGTAGCCTTCATTCTTCCCTGCCATCAAAATATCATCTACATATACCACAAGATATACAACTGTTTTGCCAACTTTCTTGACAAATAAAGTTGCATCATTAAGATCATAATGTTTGAAATTGAATTTCAGAAGATGCTTAGTTATTTTTTTATACCAGGTTCGCGGTGCTTGTTGGAGGCCATACAAGGACTTAACAAGTTTGCATACTTTATGTTCATGTCCTTTCACAGCAAATCCTTTAGGTTGGGACATAAAAAAATTCTCTTTTAGATCTCCATTCAAGAAAGCAGTTTTTACATCCATTTGATGGACTTTCCAACCATTCTGAGTGGCTAGGGCAAAGAGTGTCCGGATGGTAGCCCATTTGGTATGGGGACAAAAGTCTCCTCATAATCAACCCCTTCCTTCTGTGCAAAAACTTTTGCCACAAGCCTAGATTTGCGTTTATCAAGTGAGCCACCAGCTTTATACTTGTTATTGTAGACCCACTTGTAGCCAATTGGTTTGGATCCTAATGGAGGATCAACCATCTTCCAAGTGTCGTTCTTTATGAGGGCATCATACTCCTTTTACATCGCTTCTTTCCATTCATCATTAGAAGCAACTTCTTTGAAGGAAGTTGGTTCAAAATTTGTAGACAAATTCAATTCATAATCATAAGAAACATCCATATCAACAAGTGAATTAGAGTCATCTACATCACCTCCATTTTGCTAGTTTGAATTTCTGGTTCCTGTATTTCCAACCTCATCAGGATGAACACTTTCAATTTTCTTTGTCAGCCACTTTGGGGGACCTTTCTCAAATGGTATAGGCTGCTCTGTTGATTGAGTTGGGACTGAATCAAGATTGAGTCTCCCAATTCTATCAATCACATCACTTAAAGCATCATCCGTTGTTGGAGTTTCATGTGGGGGAGAGTGTTCTTCAGAAGAAGATTCCAAATGTTGATCTAGTATAGGAATCCCCCCTTCAAGATGTGGAATCTAATTATCAAATTCTTGAAATGATTTTGCATTTACGAATCTATCCAAGTGATCAAGTTGTCGCTCAACAACATTGTCAGTTTTGGATGATTCAAGAAAGATTACATCTCTAGATACAACAAAATTTTTATTGACTTCATCATAGAGACGGTATGCTTTGGAGGTGTTTGAATACCCCAGGAAGATACACTTATGACTTCTTTCACCAAGATTGTTTCTATGTACCTTTGGTATCAAGGCATAACAGGTGGAACCAAAGACCCTGAGATGCTTTACCGAAGGAACATGCCCATACCACATTTCATATGGGTTCTTGTTTTTAATAGCATTGGATGGACATCTATTCTTTATATATGCAACACATATAAAAGCATCAACCCAAAACATTATCTTTACATTTTTGAAGAAGAGCATGGATCGTACCATATTTAAGATTGTCCTATTCATTCTTTCAGCTACACCATTCTGTTGGGGATTATAAGGCACAGTTGTTGATGTTTATCCATGTTGGCGAAGATAGTTTTCAAATTCATTGATGGATTATTTCCATATCAGTGTGAATATACCCAAATGACATTGTCATCATTTTCAATCCATTATGAGGTTCTTGAATGTTGAAAAACATCAGATTGTTCTTCAATAAATAAACCCACACATTCTTGGTGTAGTCATCAATAAATGTCTCATATATTATTTCCATTGCAGAAGAAATAGGCATGGACCACATAAATCTAAATGAATGAGTTCAGTTTTCTATTGCTTCTCTTGAATGTGAATCATGAAAATACTGTTTGCTATGCTTTCCTAGAATGCAAGCATCACATTGCTTAAATTTCCTAGGAATTGTAGGCAAACCAGCAACACCATTTTTCTTAAACAAGTGGAGGCTGTCATAGTTCAAATTTCCAAATCTAGCATGCCATAATAAACTTGACGGAAGTGTACCTTCTTCATAATGAAAATTGTATGAGAAATGTTGTGCACGAGCATAGGTACCTTGTAGCTTGATAAGCCTTTCTTCTTCTATTTCCCTCATGACATGTGAGTGGTCAGATGCTTTTCTCACTTCAATCTTTCCATCAAACATATGAAAGGAGTGACCTTGCTGGCAGATGTGAACCAAGGACAACAAGTTTCTCTTCAGCTGTGGGAGATATAGAACATGATGTAGAAGAAAGTTTGGAAGTTCAGGCAATTTAAACCTGATTGTGCCAAGCCCTAATGGCTTGATTTTTGATTGGTCTACAAAGTTTACTGCTCCATCAACATTGTCAGTAAATTCTTCAAAAAAATCTTTTATATGATTCATGTGGCAATTTGCTCCTAAATCAAGCAACCAATCATTTTTCCAAGAAGCCAGTGACGCATTAAATAAATCTTCATTTACTCCAATATTACATTGTGCCACAACATAGTGAGTGGATTCAGGTGCTTTACCTTTGTCTGTATCATTAGTTTTACCTTTGGGTTGATTTCTTTGCTGCTCAATTTTGTCCCAAGGTAACTTGCATGTAGAGGCATCATGTTATCCATTTCTTTTGCAGCTTATGCAGTGCAAATCTACCTTTTCTCCTTAAGATTGTCTGCCCCCCCACCTCTGAAATCTCTTCCACCTCTTCCTCTGGAAGAATCTTGAGCAAGATTATTCTCTCTATGTGCAAGAAGAGTTGTCTTCTTTTCCAAACCCTTCTTTTTTTCAACAAACTTCTCCATCATAAAATTTGAACTGGGCCCAAAAAAATAATTACAATATTCATAACAAAACATTAATAGTAATTTGCTATGTCTTTACAAAATGGAATCAACTGCAAGCTCTCAATATTCATATATCATGCAATATATATTCCACAAATTATACCATGGCATGTCATATATATGCACATCATAAGGAGAACTCCACACTTCATAAGAAGAAGTCAACACAGAAATTATGAATCCAACATTAAAAAGGAACCAAGCACCAAGCATGGTCACCAAGCTCAAGATAAATACACAGAATTTTACAGTGTAAATACCAACAGCGTCCCCAGTATCTTAGTTGCACCATGTAGATGAAAACAAATAATTTTTTTACCAAATTTCCACATTTAACCTTGAGCTTCTGCATTCAGCTTCCCTCTTAGCTATTCTCACATTAAATTTGCTAGCAAGCATACCTTTTATGTCAATATTCCAGTCAATACTCAGAGTATTAAAAACACACATAATAAATCAGGGCCACATAGTATTATAAACCGGGAGTGGGGTTGCATATATAAACCGAGAGGTGGAGCATTATATTAGAGGTGGAACGAGATCAGTAGCAGAGTATAGTAGGAGATAGAAGAATTTATGGCCAGAGTGAATATGAATAAAAAACTAGAATGTGGTTCTGTTGCGCAGTGGGAGACCTGTGTGAGGCACCGGCAACAGAAATAGTAGCAAATACCACAACGTAAATGTATGTAATGTATGGGTAGAGAATACCATAGCGAATACCATAACGTAAACAGATATATTGGCAACGTTAAACAATAAGAACTGTCGTAGCAGCCGCGTGGAAACTTGCAAGGTAGCACCCTCCAAATTGAAGTTATTCATTATCCAACAATTTAATTCATCATCATATTTTCCTCTTGTAACTTCTCAACCCCACAAACAACTACTACTGTGTCTTTCTCTTTAAAAAAAATTCGACCGGTTGGAGAACACTACAGAGCATAACAATAAGATTCATAGATATAGTAGAGGGAAATCTTAACCTCACCTCATCTCCATGAAACCACCAGAATCAACGCTCGCTCGCTTCTCTCTTCTTGCCTCCAATGCCTACGACTAACAAATCATCCAACGCCTCTGAAAACATCCAGAAGGTAAAACCAGATGTTAGGATATTTAAAAAGGTGAGTAGCATAACATATGGTGAATATGAATAAAAATGGTTAGAGAAGAGGGTGCAGAAAAATGGTTATGGCAGAGAGCCCAAAGAAAATATGGCAGAAAAATTGATACAAGGATTTACAACTAATTTTAGGAACCTGGGAGCTCTGATACCATGTCAGGCCAGGTAGTAACTCCACAAAATTAATTCATATTATTCCTTGAGGTAGGTATTTATTATATACATGAGGGAGACTGTTCACTTCATCTCCCGATGACTATTCATATTTCTTATTATTTATTTAAATCAATTGCATCTATTCACCCAATCTTTATGATTAGGTGTCAACAGTTCAAGATGATTTTCAGGAAGAAGTACTTGTCAGAAAGGTGCTATGAAAGTAAGGCCAAAGAATTCTATGAGCTAAAGATGGGATCAATGAGAGATGAGGAGTATACGACCAAGTTCATGGAGCCATTCAAGTATGTATCGTAGCTTAAAGATGAGAAGGATAAAGTTTAGTGATTTGTCAGTGGTTTTCCATTAGCATTTAGAGATCAGATTGAGTATGATGAGCCTTGGTAACTTGAGGAATTTATTGGGAAATTGAAGCATTTCTCTGAGAAGTTGAAGTGTAAGAATGAATCCCAGCAAGGATGGAAAGAAAAAGATAAAGGTAAATGTAAATGGAAGCCAAAAAGAGAAATGCCTCAAAATGAAAAAGAGAAAGAAAATCTGGCACCACAAAAGAAGTCCAATGTAGCTAGATAGGGACCGGATCACATAAACAACATAGAAGTGATTGTACTGGATGGTTCGAGTGTTGGACATGCAGTAAGGAACACCTTAAGAGAGATTTTCCAAAGAATCAGGGTGGCATGCCCCATGTCTATAGTTCACAGGAGGCACAAATTTTTGGGGATGTTGGTTAAAGCATTCCTTGTATCTATGTAGCACTGGAAAATAGACAAGAAGACAATCAAGCATCTATCATTGAGATGGATGGTAAGTTTTGTGAGCAAGTTGTTTCTATTTTGATTGACCCTGGATCTAATTATAGTTATGTTAGTCTTGAATTGGTGGATAAGTGTGGTTTGAGTAAATAAATGCATGCAGAATATTGGTTAGTGTAGTTGGCTACAAGTACAAAGAAAAGAGTCCATCATTGGGTAAGAGCTTGTGCATTTGAGTTGAATGGCATGTCTACAATAGTGCACTTGAATTTATTGTCATTGGGATCATATAGTATGCTATTGGGTATGGATTGGCTATACCTTCATAGGACCAAGGTGAATTGTTATGACAAAACCATTGAGTGTTTGGATGACAATGGGGAACCAAGGGTCTTACAGGGAAAGAAGAAAGCCACATCAGTTAGGATGGTGACAACCATGCAGGCCAAGCATAGTCATAGAAAAGGGTGTGTGTTATTTGTAGTGCATATTTCTAGTGACAAAGGTAAGGAAGTTGAGGATGTAGATGTTTTGACCAGATACACAGTTCTACAGTAGTTTCAGGATGTGTTTCCAATATATATTTTAGAGTTTCCACCTCAAAGGGAGGTAGAATTTTCTATTTATTTAGTGCTAGGGGAAACTCTAACATCCAAAGAAAATTACAGGATGAGTACACCTGAGTTGGTAGACTTCAAGTTGCAGCTAAAAGAGATGCTTGACAAGGGATACATTAGGCCAAGTGTATCACCTTTGGGCACACCAATATCATTTGTGAAGAAGTAATATGGTACTCTCAGATTATGCATTGACTACAGGTAGTTAAAGAAAGTGAGCATCAAGAACAAGTATCCATTGTCGAGGAATGATGAATTGTTTGCTCAAAGATTGATCTGAGATCCAAATATCATCAGACATGCATTAAAGAGGAGGAAGTTTACAAG
Source organism: Pinus taeda (assembly GCA_000404065.3). NCBI lineage: Eukaryota > Viridiplantae > Streptophyta > Pinopsida > Pinales > Pinaceae > Pinus > Pinus taeda. The sequence goes on along the minus strand of APFE030720532.1, from coordinate 113,792 downwards.
ACAACCTTCTGGACTAGGTATGGGCATTATGAGCTTGTTGTAGTTCCATTCGGTTTGACTAATGCTCCAACTACCTTTATGTGTTTGATGAATAGTGTTTTGCATCCCTACTTGGAAAAGTTTGTTTTTGTGTTCATTGATGACATATTAGTATATTCTAAAAATGAGGAAGAGCATGTTGATCATTTAGCTGTAGTATTGAGGTTTTTGAGAGAGCATCCATTGTATGCTAAGCTCATCAAGTGCAGTTTCTTTCAAACTGAGGTACATTACTTGGGAAATGTTGTCTCCAAGAAGGGCATAATAGTGGACCCAGAGAAGATAAGAGATATCATGGAGTGGGTAACTACTAATAATGTAGATGAGGTGAGATCCTTCATGTCAATGATAGGTTATTACATGAGGTTCATTAGGAAATTCTCACAGATTGTGTATCCTATTACATCATTGCAGAGAAAAGGTAAGAATTTTGAATGGACAGAGGAGTGTGAGGCCAGTTTTGAGCAACTCAAGCAGTTGTTGACGCATGCGTCAGTGTTAAAGACCATAGATACAGACAAATAAGTTGTAGTATGTAAAAATTCTTGCAAGAGAGGACTTGGTAGTGTGATATGAGTCACAGAAATTGAATTAGCATGAACAGAACTACCCGACACATGATCTTGAGCTAGTAGTGATCATACATGCATTGAATGTGTTGAGGAACTATCTTCTTGGCAGGAGGTTTGCATTGATGAGTGATCACAGTGGGTTGATATACTTGTTTGACTAGCCATATCTAAATTCCAAGAAATATAGATGGTTGACCATGATCGGTGAGTTTGATTTTGATATTAGATACATCAAAGGAAAGGAGAACAAGTTTGCAGATTCTCTTAGGAAGAAAATACAGGTAAATCATATAGCAGTTATGAGTTCCTATGGGACATATCTAAAGGATATTATCTTGTAGGCAGGTCAACAAGATGTCAGATATATGGAGATTATGCATAGGTTGTAGTAGAGTACATGTATAGGTACATGTAGTGGTATAGGTGAAGGTGCATAGGATGTGGGCTATTGTATTATATTGGATGGATTGGTCGGGTTTATAGATAAGATATATATGCCAGACAACCATGAGATAAAGAAGGTGATATTGAGGAATTTTCATGTGAAACCATATTTAGGTCACCCAAGCTATCAAAAGACATTAACAAAAGTAAAGAGATTCTATTAACGGTCGAATCTGAAGAAGGATGTAGAAAAATTTTTGGCTATATGTTTGGATTTTCAATAGGTAAAGGTAGAGTGTAGGCATCCAGGTGGACCGCTATAGCGGATTATGATTCCAGAGTGGAAATGGAAGTTCATTCCCATGGAATTTATCATAGTTTTTCCGAGGACAGTGAGACAACATGATTCCATCATGGTTGTGGTGGATAGGTTGACAAAGGTCGCACACTTCATTCCAGTGAAGTCTACATTCTCAGTTAGCGATGTAGTACAGGTATTAATGAGAGATGGGGTTAGATTGCATGGTATTCTGAAGAATATTGTGTGAGATAGGGATACGAAGTTAACTTCCAAGTTTTGGAAGGAGTTATTTGCAGTTTTGGGCATAAAGTTGGCCTTCAATACAACTTATCATCCACATATAGCTGGACAGACTCAGAGGGTCAATGGGATATGGGAGGAAATGTTGAGGATGTACATGATGCATCAACACAAAAATGGGAAGAGTATCTTCCACTGGTAGAGTTTGCTTACAACAATGGGTATCAAGAATCTTTGAAGATGAGTCCGTTTGAGGAATTGTATGGAAGGAGTTACAATACTCTCATCAATTGGAGTGATCCAGTTAACATGGTATTGATTGGACCAGACATGTTAGTGGAAATGGAATAGGAAATGCACATAATCAAGAGGAATCTTAAAGTAGCACAAGATAGGCAGAAGAGCTATGCAGATCAAAATAGGTTATTCAAGGAGTTCCAAGTTGGGGAAAAAGTGTACTTGTGCATCAAACCTAAGAAGAGATCCTTGCATATTAGGTCATGTGCCAAGATAGCACCCTAGTTTTGTGGAACTTTTAGGATTATTGAGAGGATCAGGCCAGTACCTTATCGACTTTCACTTCCTCTGGTAGTTTAAGTCCATAATGTTTTCGATGTGTCATTGCTTAAGAGGTATGTTAAAGATGTTGATCATGTGATTGACTGGTATGTATTGTAGGTGGAGCCAGATGGAGAATTCCAGTTAGAGCCTCAGTGTATATTGCAGAAAAGGGTGCTCATGCTTTGGAACATTATTGAGAGGATCAGGCCAGTACCTTATCGACTTACACTTCCTCTGGCAGTTTAAGTCCATAATGTTTTCGATGTGTCATTGCTTAAGAGGTATGTTAAAGATGTTGATCATGTGATTGACTGGTATGTATTGTAGGTGGAGCCAGATGGAGAATTCCAGTTAGAGCCTCAGTGTATATTGCAGAAAAGGGTGCTCATGCTTTGGAACCAAGCAACCAAGTAGGTTAAAGTGAAGTGGAAGAACTTTAGGCCCGATGAAAATACATGGGAGATGGAGGATAAAATGAGGGCCATGTATCCTTCACTGTTTGCCGATTGAGGCAAAGCAATTTTGGTATGATGTTTGGTATGTGTTTTGGAATATATTTAGGTGATTCTTTGATATATGTACATATGTATATGGATGTAATGTCATTATAGTTTTCATGTTGGTTTTCTTTTTAGTAGGGTGATCATTGTAAATATTGCATCGAGCTATGTTATAAAGTTCCATGGGCAATATGTTTGATTTTCAATGTTTTTGCTCAGGTATAAGTGTGGTTGAATATTGATGATAGTGTCCCATAAGGGGGAGGGTTCTGTAACAACCCTGGTGAAAATTCCATGTAATAAAATTTAATAAAGGCAAAATAATAACCACAGTTGATGGGGCACTTATTCCAAGTTCAATGGTGGGCAAAGCATCCTAGTGTGGGTGTTGATTGGTTTATTATGGCTAAGGAAATTGGAAAAGGAAATGGCTAAGGCTTTGGAAAGGAAAAATGGAATTTTTGGCACATTTATTTATGAAAATAATGGAAATTAGGAGAAAAGGAAGTTGAAAGGTCACAGGTTTCATGTGAGGAGGAAAGTGAAGAAAATAGAGGTCTAATTGATAAAAAGGCCTTTGAGGATTAGTTTGTAACCTTTTTTTAGTTTAGTTTTTTAGCTCTCTCATTATTCTCTCTCTCTCTAGCTCTTGGACACTCAGAGTTTTCTTGGAGCACTTTGGCATTGGATCAAGAAAGGAAAAGAAGGTAAGAGGAAGGAAGCAACAAGCAAGGAAGAGCATGATCAAGCATCTACAACTAGATTCTTTGCAAGTATCAATTTTCATGTGTGTTTTCATTGCTATATTTGGCATGCATGGTATTTCATTTGGTTTTTGTTGTTATGGCATGGATTTTTCCAGGTGTGACTATGTTTTTCAGCCTAGCCTTGCCATTTCTGGATAGCCATGGTGTGATGGGGTTCTCATGTTTTGGTTATGCTGGATTCCTGGATGGATTTGAATATGAGTGAGGTGGATCTCTGAATAATATAATACATGGCCTAGTAACCCCTGAACCAAACTATGGGTTGCAGTAAAGCCAGATTTTTTGTTGTCTCAGTGGGCCTAGGAATCCTTGACCAGTGAATGGTGGGATTTATGGTAAAGCCTAGAGGTGGTTTCTCTCTTTCATCCCTAGTAATCTCGAGATGGGGTATGTGATATAGCTTGGAGAGTGGGTCTCAGTCTAGGGCCTAGTGATCCAGTGTGGATTGAGGTAAATCCTGAGAGACAAGGAGCTAGGAAAATTCTTCACAATGTAGGTGGAGAAATCTGGTGGCATCCATGCTTGTTTAGCTTAATGAACTAGTGGAGATCATGCTAAAGCCTATTATTACATGTTTATTGTTTATCCTAGTGATCCGGGATGGATTACGGTAAATCCTAGTTTTTATTGATGAGGGTGAGTTGTTTTAGCCTTGGGATGCCTTGGTGGGTTCTTTTGGTTTGAGTCCCACATTCATGCTTGGAGTATGGCATGGGGGTGAATGTCTAAAGAGAGAATTGGCTCAACCATTCTATGGTTGGGTGGGAACATCGTAGTCCCATCCTGGGTTGGATTTTGCACTCATTAATAAGAGTTTGTTTCCTTTGAATCTTATATGTAAATGTAATAGTTTATCTATGGATTATAGGGTTGATGTGTCCTTGATATTTCTGTTGTTATTTGCTAGTTATAAGTATGTATTATGACAGTTATGATGTATGTCTCTCCTCATGTTTTGATTTGTAAATGAATGGATAATGTGCCTATGGCCTAATAGATGATAATGCAACTAATGATATAAGGGAAGAATGCATCTTAATGATTTTCAAATAAATATGAGACCCCTATGCTTAGATATGTTGTTTAAACCTGTAGATTACATATTTGTGATATGTTTGATGAAATTCCTATCATGGCTAGTAGGGGTCTAGCATGGGTCCAATCTAGCCTTTGCCAATGGTTTTTGTAAATGTATCATTTTTATGTTGTGTAAATTCATTTATGAAAGTTTCATTGAGTTCTGTGTAATGACCTACGCTCTAGGCCTGAAAAAGTGGATAAAATCCTGGAGACATATGCACAACATTGGGCAAAAAGGTACCTCTACGCATGCATACCAATGTCATGGGAGCATTTGGAGCTTCTAGGATGCAAGCTTTTCCATCTCAAGGGAGCATCCGGGGGTTTAATGGTCTAAAAATTAAGTTAGTATAAGGGGTGGTTACCTGAGTTGTTGGGATGGCTCATGAGAGTTTTTTTGCTAATGTGTAAGGTTTGTATGGTGTGTTTCTATCAATTCCAATTCCTAAGGTTACTTAGGAGGTTGAATCCCATTATAATGGCCTCTCGTTGCATATTTTTCTAGGTTAGCTAGTTACTTGGGTAGATGTGAGAAGAGGGTGTTACACCACTACACTTTAACTTTCTCGATTTCTCGAGTCCAAAGCATGAAATGTTTCCATTGAAAAATGTACTAATGTTATAGCTGAAATTATCCCTCTGGATCCACTTACAGTAGAAACGAATCAATCACATGATCGACAACCTATACATACTTCTTAATCAATGAAACATGGAAAACATCATGGATTTTCAATATTGGCGGTAGTGAAAGCATATAGGCCACTTGTCCAATCCTCTTAAGGATCTCAAAAGGATCACAATACTGAGGTGCTAGCTTGGCACATGTTCCAATCCTCAAGGAATTCCTCTTGGGATTGATGTGAAATCACACATGCTCCCCAACCTAGAACTCCTTGAAGGATCTATGTTGATATGCATAACTCTTCTTCATGTCCTGTTATTCCTTTAAATTCCTCTTAATTGCCTACATCTCTTGTTCCATATCAACCAACATATTTGGTCCAATCAACCCCCTATTCAATGGATCACTCAAACTAATATGAGCATTACAAAGTAGCTAGAGAATTAGTAAGACAAAAAGGAACCACCATGAACTCATAATTCCCATACCTGGTACATAATGCAGTCTTGTAAATATCTTCTTCTTCAGTGCACACCTGATGATATCGTAATCTCAAGTCAATCTTCAAGAATATTTTTACTCCATTCAATTTATCTAACATCTCATCAATCCATAACAATGGATACCTGTTATTGATAGTCACTTTGTTAAGATGCCTATAATCAATATAAAAAATGAGATTACCATCCTTATTCTTCACAAAAAACACTGGTGCACCTTAAGGTGATACATTTGGCCTAATGTATCCCTTATCAAACATTTCCTTAAGTTGAAAATCCAGTTCCACTAACTCTAAGGTGCTCATTGTCTAAGGTGCCTTAGATGTTGGTGTTGCTTCTGGTTCCAACTCAATACAGAAATCCACATCCCTATGAGTCAGTAACTCTGAAACATTTGCTAGAGACAAATCCTAAAATTGCTGCAACACAAGATACATTTTCGAGACTTCATCATTCTCAACATCCTTCCTATTTTCACTAGAAATATGAACTTCAAACAATACACATCCCTTTCCGTAATTGCGCTTTTCCTACATGGCTATAATCATTCTCACTGATGTAGGCTTCTTATTTCTTTGCAAGGTTCTTCTTTCCCCATCATCATCTAGGCACTCAATAGCCCTCTCATATTAGTCCACTTTTTTCTTGTGAATGAACAACCAATCCATGCCCAAAATCATAGTGTATGAACCCAAAGGAAGCACATTTAGATATATTGATGTAGACATACCCAATGATGAACTCTTCTCTTGGTCCCCGTAGCCAACTGCACCAACCAAGATTATGCGTGCACTTCTTTATTCAAGCAACACTTATCCACAAGGTCAGGACTAATATAACTATAGTTAGATCTAGGGTCAATCAAAATTAAAACAACTTGATCACAAAGCTTACCTTCCATCTTAATAATGAATGCCTGATGATCAATCTGCCCGTTTTCCACCATTGCATAAATCCAAGGAATACTCTGCCCAACATCCCCAACTATCTTTGCCTCCTGAGTACTTCAAATATGAGGTCTGCCACCTTGATATTTTGGACAATCTCTCTTTTTATTCTCTCCCCCACAAGTCTAACATTGCAAAGGCTTCCTACCATCACCTTTGTTCTTCTCCTCAGGCTAAAATATATGTCCTTTGTCTACTACATTGAACTTCTTATAAGGTGCTACATTCTCTTTGTCACCTGCATCATGAGGCATTCCTCGCTTCTTAACCCAATTTCCTTTAGTCTTTCCATTACCTTTCAATCTCTCTTAGGCTCAGACTTACGCTTAGACTACTCATAACAATGCTTCAAATTCCCAACGACTTCCTCCAATCATCGAGGATTATCATACTCAATACTATATTTAAATTCTAAAGTAAATCCACTGATGATCCTTTGAAACTTTGTCTTCTCATCCTTGAGATATGGTACATACCTCAACAACTACAGAATCTTGGTCATATGCTCTTCATATAACATAGAACTCATCTTAAGCTCATAGAATTCCTTGGACTTTCCATGATAACATCTCTTGGGAAAGTATTTATTCCTGGAGAGTATTTTAAACTCATTCCAACTAAAATCCTCTACCCTGATTCCTTTGACAAGCTTCACATCTTCCCACCAAATATATTCTTTCCCCTTGAGACTGAAAATAGATATCCTAGATTTCATATTCTCTAAATAATCATGCAGCTCAAAGAACATCTTCATCCCAAGAAACCATGCTTCTGCATCTTCTGGTTTCTTCATCTCTCCATCAAATGTAGGAGGCTTGGATTTATTGAACTCATATGGAAAGTAACACTTCTCACTCCTCCTATATCTCTCTAAACCATAAATAGAATAGAACCCATAATCACTTCCTCTCATGTTAGATGTATCCATCCATCTACCACCTCTGACTATGTCTTCTCTATCTGACCTGTATCCTTATTGATACCTACTACCATATGCCTTGTTAGACATTTCCTCTTGTCCATAACTTATTCTTGGGTAATATCGTTTCTATAAATATGATAAGATATGAAGGATCACTTCATTAACCTCGATTTTATTTTCCTGAGATCTAGAAAGTCTTTCATTTGATTTAATTATCCTGTCATTATCTACCTTGCAATTTCTAATTTCTTCCTTTAGACTTCTTAGTGTTTCTGCTATATCAGGAGAATACTCATCTCCTTGTTGTTCAACTAATCTATAAGGAGAGTCACGTGAATTGTGATCCACCATTTTTCTCATCATCTCTTACCTTCTATCTTTTGCAAACATGCCATGTTAGATAAACCAAATATAGGCATAATCAAAATCATACCTTTGTGAAGTTCAGGGGAGTCTATCTTATCTAAACAATCAATTCATATTAGCACAATGTGTATATATATATGTGTGTGTGTGTGTGTGTGTGTGTGTGTGTGTGTGTGTGTATGTGTATGTGTATTGTATATGTATTGTATGTATGTATGTATATGTATATGTATATATATTGATTGTGCATAGATGATTTGATATCGATATATATATTATATATATATATTATATATATATATATATATATTATACATATACTATTATACATATACATACAAATACACATACACATACACATACACAGACACATATATATATATATGTATATGTATATGTATATATATATTGATTGTGCAGAGATGATTGATATCGATATATATATATATATATATTATATATATATATATAATATATATATATATATATATATTATTATATATCTTATTATTATATATATATATTATATATATACAACATACACATACACATACCACTACCATACATACTACATACATACATACATACATACATACATACATACATACATACATACATACATACATACATATATAATATATATATATATTATATATATATATATATTTATATATATATATCATCTCAACATCATCACACACCAATGTCATAACATACCAACATCATCATGATGTCACAATACTGCAACAATCAACATCATAATGCATGCACATAAACATATCAACAACTAACATGCATGCATGACAATCACATCTACATTGAGGTCCAGTGCTATAACTTCACTCTGATACCACCCTGTGGTATTAGATATCACCCAAAGAGAATCAAACTTTCTCTGATACCGCCATGTAACTACTCCTCCCATATTTACCTAATTTCACAAGCTTGCTAGGGTAAACATGAGACGAGTGTCACTATGACATGACCCAACCTCCAAGTTCCAGTTAAGGAACTGGGGCCTACAAACTGAACACTTACTGACATCCCAAAGGGACTACAAATCACTCTGGAGTTGGAAAACCACCCTAGGAAATCAATCCTTGAGCTAGAACCCTTATTCTCTAATCTAACACCCTAATTGAATGAACAATAAGGTAAGTGTGTGGTTATGCTACCCCAAATGCATGTAAAAGCCTTCTTCCATGTGGTTATGGCACTAAATCCTCCAGTTCTAAGCATGCAGTTCCAAGATTTGTGCCACCTTTTCAGACCAACCTCCAGACCACTACCTAGATTTTCTTGTAACTTTCCATAAAGTAATCAAAGGTAATGAGAGAGCCATCTAATCAAAACTCAAGCAAGAAATGGACCCAAAGATGCCTAATCCATAAATGAAATTTTGTCAAACATATAGTAAACATGTAACCTATAGGTCACGAATGCATATATGATCATAAACGGATAGTATTTATCTGAGAATAACCAAGCAGGCTTCAAGCCCTCTCTAGCTAGCTGCAATATGACTTGTTAGTCCATGCATTCATCAAACAATCAATAAATTATCAAAACATTTCAAGATCCATAGATAAATTACATCATATAACCAACATAGAAACCATGGACAATAAAAATAATGTCAACATGATATACAAATGATCATAAGTCAAAATAATAAAAAACCTCTTCTTAACATATGAAAATGTTAACCAAGTTAGGGACTTCCATGTACCACCCGACCATACATTAGGATGAACCAAATCTCTCTTTCAGCCGATTACCCCCGCACCATATTCCAAGCTCAATGTGAGATCTTATGAAATAAACCAAAAAGAAAACAACCATGGCTTCCAGAGGCCAAACCACATCAACCCTAAACCATAGTGATTCCACCTCTATGGTCTAAAAATCACTAACATAAGCCAAATCGGTCTCTACCCAAGTTTTCCAGGACTCAAATAACTAGTAACTAAACGTAAATCCTTCCAAGGCTCCAAAGAATTTGTTCCATCCACATCTCCAGGGACTAGTAATTTAACCCACCAAGGCCTCTAGAGCATTTGTCCCAGCCAATGACTACATGAACTAGTAATTCAACCCAAGTTGTTCCAAATATTCTAGATTGTTTTTTCCAACCCACAACTATAGGTAACCTAAGAACCAATTAGATAAAAAAAACAAGTGGAAAACCCACAATGTCATGGCTATCTAGGAAATAGCGAAGAAAACCTAAAACCACTGTCAATCCAAGAAAATCTTCATGCCAATGACAACACATAATTAGAAAATCACATGCATATACCATGCATCCAAAAATTAGAAAGGAATTCACACATGCAACCTATAACCTGCTAAGAAATCTAGTTGTAGTTGTTGATCCAATTGTTTCCTTGTGCTTCCTTGCTTACCTTTGCCTTCTTTCTCTAATCCAAGTGAATACTAGACTGCTCCAAGAATGCTCCAAGATTTCTCTAAGTGTTGAATAGTATGAGAGAATGAATGAGAGAGCCAAAGGCTGAACTAGCCAAAAATATCAACTAATAAAAGCTATGGACCATTCCTATGAAGCCTTTTTATCATTAAGACCTCTATTTTATTTATTTCCCTTCATTTTTCCACTAATTTCCCTTGCATGCAATTTTTTGTCTCTCCACCTTCGTTTTCTCCTATTTTCCTTTATTTTCATAATTAAATCCCAATTATTGCCTCTTTTCCTTTGCCAGTGCCTTTTCCAATTCCATACCCATTAATTAATCACAAGTGATGTTCACTAAAGTGCCTTGCCCAAAATTCAACTTGGAATACATGTCCCATGACCTTGGTCTTATTTTATTTACATAGAAAATCAACCAATGACTATTACAGAAAGCGAGAAACTTTGGAGGCCAATTGTGAAGGCATTAATCAACCTTTTTGCGAGTAGTATTTTGCAATAGGTCCCTAGGGATGACCAAAATATATTGGGGCCAACAAGTGTCTTGTTTAATGTACTATTGATGTAACAAGTTGAACAACTTCCTAGGGCTAACCAAAAGATATTGGAACCAACAAGTGTCTTGTTTAATGTATTATTGATTTAACAAAGTGAATTGAAGCTTAACGTCTAAATAATAAGAAAAGGCTTCCCAACTTGGAGAAAAGGGCCTAGAGACATAGTCTGGGTATTGAACACACTTTGTTAACAATACAGTTGTGCACTTTTCTTGTTTTATGTTCCTTCTCTTCTGATTTCTACAATTTTATATGAGTTCTCCATGTTTATATGCTTAATCATTTAAATTGGTGAATTACTCCATGAAAACACACTCGAACACTTTTTAAATAAACCAAAGCCACTTTCCACATTTCTAGATCAATAGCCACATTATCATGATGAGGAAGAGGAAGACTCTAGAAGAGTCAATATTGTAACTCTAGTTAAGAGTTGAAGGAGTAAATCCTAACCACTAGTAAACTAATAGGTTGTGTTATAATTGGGAAACTAGAAGGAAAATGGATTCCATTCTATCTGAGTGCATTTGTTCCATAGATGAGCAAAGAAATTGTGAGTGGATAGGGAGATAAAAGATAGAGAGGATTTGTGCACTAAATAAAGCCATGGGAAACATGTATCACTTCTTTGTACTTGCATCCATTTTTTTATTCAGGTAAAGAGGTCATAAGTGCCTCACCTTCTAGCTGGGTTTTCTCCTGTAAGGGTTTCCTAGGTTATAACTTGTGTTAATTTTGGTATGTGAGTATTATTTTTTTGTTGGCAATTTTATGCAAAATTATAATTTTTATGCATACACAATAAACAATAATTAATAGATATAGAAATATAAGGAGAAATAAACCCTCATAGTGTAGATTTCAGATTTTCTAATATGTTTTAGTAGATCTATTGTCATGAATTTTCCAACAGAATATCCACAAAAATTTATGCATCACTTCTATAGATGCAATGAATACCTTATCCATTTTTCTGTTTTATAAGATTTCTTTAGTGAGTGTAGTTTTTGGGAGCATAACTTTTCTTTATCCAATGGTGTTGATTTTGTTGATTTTCTTTGCTTCTTACAGGCACTCCAAATCTCCACTTTGATGGTACTTTTCATATTTATTTCAATCGCACATCATGGCATGCCATTTTCATTCTTGATATTTCTTTGAAATTTTTACAATCTTCTTTGGTTGGTACACACCCTGTCTATCCATCCAACCATAACAATATGCATCAAGGTAATTTTTATCAATAATGTTGATAAAAATATAGGAAGCGTTAAATATTATAAAATTCCACATAAAGCTTAGAAAGTCTCTAATGCAGGAGCATTCAACTCAACATCATTATTGTATTCTAGTAGACATAGGGGGTCTTGTGTTTCAAGGAAGTTGGTTTCCTAAGTATGGAATTAATGTAATTAATAAGAGTTTGAGTGATTTTAATGAGAGAAGCTAGAATAGGATTTAATTGAATATTGTGAGGAATAATTGTAAATGTTCTCAAATGTAGGAGAACATGAGAGATTTAGGATAGTTGAGAGATGAGAGGATTGAGAATTTATTGTAAATCTTAGATTAGGAGTCAGTTCATGATTTTGTGGATTTGAGAGAATCCTTAGGGATGAGAAAGAGATTTTAGGATTTTGTTGAGAAGCTTATGGATCTAAACCAGGAATTGGTTTTAGAATTCCTTTTTGTATAAATGTAAGCCTAAAAGGCATAGACAGAGGGAAGAGATAGAGAGAGAGAGTTAAATAGTTAGATAGGTAGAGGTGTTTGTAAGCCTACGGGCAAATGATGTAATAGAGGCCGTTAATTAGAAGATCAAGCCAAGGAGAGATAGAGAGTCTCATTATGTAATTTTTTGTTGATATATATATGCATAGAGATTCAAATTCTAATTTGTATAAGTGTGTTATCGAATATTGAATGATGAATGAATGAATTAGCATATTTTATGTAACAGAGAGTTGCAGGCGAAGTTCGGTGATTACACAGAGAAATACATGAAGAGGAGGATCATAATGGATTGTCTAATCCATTAGAAAGATCAAAGCTAAAGCTCAGGAGGAAGTGCGTAGTGAAACAGGTAAGGGATTAGAACCTTGAAGAAACCTGGAACCACAAAAATGTTAAAGAAATAGTGTAAAATCATAAGCAAACATAATAGCGGAGGAGTAAAGTGTCAATGCACAGCAACTGTTGGACCTCATAGATCAACGGTCATCACATGGTGGAAGAGCATGGAAGATAACCAGCGAAGAAGTGGTTTCACACAGGAAATGGTAATTCACATGGGCTCTGAGTGGTAAGCGGCATTGATGGGTAGTTACCCGATTCCACTAATCAAGCGAGACATAGCAATGAGGAGGAGAGAGGAAACCGCTTTTTCAGACAGATACTTTCCATGCTATTTTTCCACCCGAAATCTCTGACAGTCGTCAGATCAAGTATGTTAGATCAACGGTGGAGGATTGTCGTGCAAGTTACTGATCGACGATCGGAGATCAGAGGAGGAGTAGTGCAGAGGAAGGTTTAATATGGAGGGTGGACCTGACAATAAATATGAATGTGGGTGTATATATTTTGAGATCCACTTATGTGTTTCAGAGTGGGATTTTGTGTATTTCCTTTATATTATGTTAAAGTGTTGTGCCCAAGTCTTTTAAGGCTTAAGTGTTATTTAAAAACTTCCGATAGTCGCATATTGGAGTTGGAGGGGTGATAAGAGCATATATGTGGTATGGCCATGGTAAATTTCGATGAGCGATAGCGATAAAGGCAATTCTTGGAAAATGTGTAAAGGCTAGGGAAAGGTGGAAAAAGGTATGTTATGCATGTTTTTACGTGTATTCTCTTATAGGAGAATTATAATGGATTAAAGTGTCAATAGAAGGGTTTTAATGGTTTTCCAATTATAACCTAAAGTTATAAAGTGGGATTTGGATATATGTGTGGCCATAGGAATTAATAAAGGTTTAAGAGGATGTATTAAGTCCCGATAGAAAGGATTGGAAGGGCTAGACTATGTGGTTAATAAATAAATCATTCCACATGAATTCTAATTAAGGGGGCCTTAACCCATTGTTATTTATAATGAACCTTTGACCAGAAGGTCATATAAATTCCTGGGCAGAAGATGGTTTATGCATAGGTTTATATGCATACTATGGGTAAAGTAGGGGTAACCCTGTGTCATCTGGTATCAGAGAAGAACAAAGAAATTATGTGGGAAAGTTTCTTTGAAAGAATTTAGAACAGAGACGTGTGGAAAGATGTGTATGTAGGCAAGAGAGATCAGATTCTAATCTGACAGTTAAGTGACCAGGGAAAGCTGGGATATTGGTAAGAGGAATACTAATCTTGATATTTCTGCATTTTGATAGAATGTTCGATTTTGAGAAAAGTAGGTCAAATGATTTATGGCCAATGAATTTGTATAATTAGAATTGTGAAATGTTTGAAATTGAAATTGGAGAAGAAAAGTTAAGTTCTTAGAGGTAGGTGAGTAAGAATTAAGAAGAGAATACATAAACATAAAGAATCTACAATGATGTTTTGAAGATTGGAGATTCACTCAGATGTGAAGAGTGGATGGAGACTGCTTGTGAAATCATGCAGGTATTGTTTTATTTGACTCTAATTTTAGTTTTTCTGGATAATTAAATAGATTGAAGATTGATAATTTCAGCTAATGAAGTATCTCAGCAAAAGAAGATCAAGTCTCAAGAAGTAGTAATGAAAGAATCTGTTAAGGATTTCTGAGTGGGAAAAAAACTCAGCAAAGGAGAAATTGTTGTTGATAGCTAAGCTCTGCTAAGATAAAACTGGAAGATTGGAAGAAAGAATCAGACTCTAAATCTGATTGAGAGTGGTTGAATATTGAGAATTTGTGCATTGGAAGCATGAAGATCTTCTGAAATAGATTTGGAGAAATGGTGAGATATTGAAGGTAGGTGAAGGTATGCAAAATTGTTTAATGATTAGCAGATATTGAATGAGTGAAGTTTTAGAGCAAGATTACAGTAGTTAAATTATAAGAGGGACTTTGTAAGTTCTTAAACTAAAAAAGTTTGAAGATACAATTCAAGGCTATTCAAAAGTGCAGGTGAATGGGAGGACAAGATCAGACAAAGATCTTGAAGGTAAGATGATATGGTTTTATTTTAATTGGATTTGAAGATTGGAAAGTTGTATTCTTTTCATTGATTCAAAAGTATTGTTGCAACTCCAAAAGGAAATTCCACAAAGGATGTGGGTAGAATTGGTAAGAGATAAAGGAAGCTGGTAAGAGTTTTTAAGTGAAAGCAGAAATGTGGTAGAACCTTGAGGAATTCCAACAAATATTGGATAAAGAGGACAGTTGTGTTCTTGGAAAGTACAGATGAGTTGAAGCCTAGAAGGAGCAAAGAGAATTGCTCAAAGGAGGTTCCAAAGATAGAGAACCAATTGCTTGCCAAAAGACCAAGTACAAAGGAGAGCTTGGTGAGGTAAGTGGTAGCAGGGCAGACTTGTTGTTGTAGAGGCTTTAGTGTAGCTCATAGTGAGTGAGTGAGGGACTCATAGAGATAAAGAGGATGATGACTAGTGACAGACATAACAGAGGTTCTAAAATAAACCACAGCCAAGGACAAAAGAAAAGAGATGCCAAGGTAAATGGCATACATATATAGTTAAGTAAAGAAGAATATGAGAGGGAGAAGGCTGAGATAACAAATCAACTTGAAGTATTAATGAAAACGTTGCAAAGAAATGAAACAGACTAGAAATATGGTTATTTCATGAGAAAGAAAGTGAAGTGGCAGAGGCTACAAGAGAAGAGGGAACAATAGGTGAATATGCAATTAATAAAGGAGCTAAGGGAACTTGAACAGATTATAGATGTAAAATTGAAGACAAAGAAGCTCAAAGAGTTAAGCTACAACAAAAGGGAGATGTTGAAAAAGATGTTGAAGTTTCGATATGTAAACCAGAACGTGGACCATTGCTTTCTGAAAATGATGAAGAGACAGAGGAGTTGAATCATATGAATGATTCAAAGTAGCAAGAAGACTTGATGACTGAAGCATCAAATGAGACCGAAAGGTCTTGTATTTTTTAAAATTAATGATTTGTGTATGATTGCAGGTTTGGAAGAAGATACGTAGTCTTTTAAAGCTGTCTAAAATGTAGAAGAAAACTTTCCAGAAGGTGAAAGTTTTGAAGCAGAGTGTGACAAGGAGATTGGAAAAGAGTCAATTCGCTACAGTGGACAAGTACTGAAAGACATCATTGAAAAAAATGATGAGAAGGAGAGGTTAGCTGACAATCTCAAGAGTTATTTGAGTTTGAATCAGCATACTGATATGCTAACAAAAGAAGAGAGATCAGAGCAACATACCAAAGTGTTTCCAAAGGAAGAAGAGGTACAAAGGCCTTATATTTTTTATCATGATGAGTGTCTTATAATTGAAGATTTTGTTGCAGCAACTGGAACATATTTGGCAAAGGAGGATAGCCAAATGAAAGAAGAAGAGGAAGAACATCTACTGAAGGATGTTAAGAAAGATTTAACAGAGGAAGAAGGACCATGTGATGATGGACCAATCACAAATGAAGAAATAAGGTATTGTGTAAAATTTCCAAAGTTCACTCCAAGTAAAATCATTGAGTTATATAGGGAATTAGACTTTCAAAGGAGGAAGTTAGAAGAGTAGAGGATAAGTGTTCAGGATAAATTGCTGAAGAAGGATGACAAAGAAGTTGTCATAAATAATAATCAAGAAGAAGTTGACAAGTACAGAAAACAGAAGCAGGAAATTGCTCTGAAAGCCAATATTGCAGCAGCTGAAAAGGTACAAAATAATAGTAAAGAAGAGGGTAAGGATGAAAAGGAGCCAATCAGGATAAGTGAAGAAAAATAAAAAAGGAGAGTTCATCAATCAAGAGATGAAAACAGTCAACAAACTAAGGATATACTAGACAGAGAAATTGAATTGATAAGAAGGTTAATGCTGAAAGTATCTCAGAAGAAGACAACAACAAGGAAAGAGAGGAGTAACAACAAGAGGAAGACAACAACAGACTATGAAAGCAGGGCAAGTGGAGCATTGCAGCACAAGTTATGGAAACATAGAGAACAACAACAACAATAGAACAATGGACAAGCAAAGATAAGTTACAAAATAAAGTTTGGGATCTAGGAGGAATCAATTATCCAGAATTATGACCAGGAGGTCATAAATTTTCTTACTTGGGGGGTCTGATGCAAGAGCATTCAGCTCAACATCATTATTGTATTCTAGTAGACGTAGGGGGTCCCGTGTTTCAAGGAATTTGGTTTCATAAGTATGGGATTAAAGTAATTACTAAGAGTTTGAGTGATTTTAATGAGAGAAGCTAAAATAGGATTTAATTGAATATTGTGAGGCATAATTGTAAATGTTCTCGAATGTAGGAGAACATGAGATATTTAGGATAGTTGAGTGATGAGAGGATTGAGAATTGATTGTAAATATTAGATTAGGAGTCAATTCATGATTTTGTGGATTTGAGAGAATCCTTAGGGATGAGAAATAGATTTTACGATTTTGTTGAGAAGCTTATGGATCTAAACTAGGAATTGGTTTTAGAATCCCTTTTTGTATAAATGTAAGCCTAAAAGGCATAGATAGAGGGAAGAGATAGAGAGAGAGTTAAATAATTAGATAGATAGATGTGTTTGTAAGCCTAAGGGCAGATGATGTAACAAAGGCCATTAATTAGAAGATCAGGCCAAGGATAGATAGAGAGTCTCATTATGTAATTTTTTGTTGATATATATATGCACAAAGATTTAAATTCCAATTTGTATAAGTGCGTTATCGAATATTGAATAATGAATGAATGAATTAGAATATTCTGTGTAACAGAGAGTTGCAGGCGATGTTCGGTGATTACATAGAGAAATACATGAAGAGGAGGACCATAATGGATCGTTGAATCTATTAGAAATATCAAAGTCAAAGCTTAGGAGGAAGTGCAAAGTGAAACAGCCAAGGGATCAGAACCTTGAAGAAACTCAGAACCACAGAAACACTGAAGAAATAGTGTAAAATCATAAGCAAATAGAATAGTGGAGGATTAAAGTGTCAATGCACAGCAACTATTGGACCTCATAGATCAATGGTCATCGCATGGTGGAAGAGCACAAAAGATAGCCAGCGAAGAAGTGGTTTCGCAACAAAAAATGGTATTTCGCATGGGCTCTAAGTGGTAAGTGGTATTGAAGGGTAGTTACCCGATTCCACTAACCGAGCGACACGTAGCAGTGAGGAGGAGATAGGAAGCCACTTTTTCGGACAGATACTTTCCATGCTATTTGTCCACCCAAAATCTTTGATAGCCGTCAGATCAAGTATGTTAGATCAACGATGGAGGATTGTCATGGAAGTTATTGATCAGTGATCGGAGATCGGAGGAGGAGTAGCGCAACGGAAGGTTTAATGTGGAGGGCAGACCTGAAGATAAATATGAATGCAATTTTATATATTTTGAGATCTGCTTATGTGTTTCGGAGTGGGATTTCGTGTATTTCCTTTGCATTCTGTTAAAGTGTTGTGCCTGAGTCTTTTAAGGCTTAAGCGTTATTTAAACACTTCCGATAGTTGCATATCAGAGTTGGAGGGGAGATAAGAGCATATATCTGGTATGACCATGGTAAATTGCGATGAGTGATTACGATAAAGGAAATTCTTGGAAAATGTGCAAAGGCATGTTATGCTTGTTTTTACGCGAATTCTCTTATAGGAGAATTATAATGGATTAAAGCGTCGATAGAAGGGTTTTATTGGTTTTCCAATTATAACCAAAAGTTATAAGGTGGGGTTTGGATATATGTGTGGCCATAGTAATTAATAAAGCTTTATGAGGATTTATTAAGTCCCGATAGAAAGGATTGGAAAGGCTAGACTACGTGATTAATAAATAAATCATTGCACATGAATTCTAATTAAGGGGACCTTAACCCATTGTTATTTATAATGAACCTTTGACCAGAAGCTCATATAAATTCTTGGGCAAAAAATGGTTTATGCATAAGTCTATATGCATACTATGGGTAAATCAGAGGTAACCTTACGTCAACCTCTCTTCTATTTTACCTTACGTCAACCTCTCTTCTATTTTATCTATTGAGTCATAAGAAAATCAATGGGTTTATAGTTAATGAAAGTTTCATATTTGTGTTTTGGGATATTATAAAAGTGTTTTGTATTATCTATTAATGGAAGCACGAAATATATGTATCAATTAACATGAGGGTGATTATGCCATGCTAAATAAACACATAAAAAACCCACCACATATATCCTATTTTTATTATTAAAATCCCATTAGATATTTATGACCAATAATTAAGATTAAATTAAATTAAAAGAATAACTTGTTTATTTTTATATGTTGATGAAGTATGCAGGGAACATAGGCAAAGAAATGAAATAAAATTATAAAGAAATTCATAAAATGTATTTTTTTTTAATTTGTATGTTCTTATTCATTTGGCATGTACTAATTCATGCATAGGAAATGTCTTGGATCATCTTAAATATGACTAACCTCGAAAATAATTTAGACATTGCAAATTCTATCTATTACTATTGGAAAATAAGCATTAAATAATATAATAACCTATTCATGTTTCACATGGGTAGTACTTGTTGAGGAATTAATCGATTGCATTTCTTCAAATATCATTGATAAAATATCAATCCATCATTGCACTACTATACAATGAGCACACTATGGAGTTTCATTTTGAAGTAGGTTGGACTAGCTACCCAAATTACCTATAAGTGTTGCATTTATACCAATAACATTGTGCATTTATGAAATGTTTTATTTATATCAACAATGTGTTATTATAATTATCATGAGCAAGCAATATTATAGTCTCTTTCACATATTTAAAACTAGTCGTTGGGCTTGGAATCTAAAGATTCTAGTGATAAATCTATACATAAATTTTCAAATATTTATTTATTGAAATTATTTTTTAATTAGGTTGTAATGAATGCACATTTATGTTAGGAAAGTGAGTATTCTCGATTTATTCTTAGACAAATGAATGATAATTTAGTTGTAGTTATAAAACTAAGGATTTTTTACACTGCAAACTCATCTCAACTCTAGTTTACAGAAAGAGAAAATTTAGGGTCATTGAGATAATGATTTTTTTTTTTAATTTATGTATATATGTTGCTTATTATGTTCATATGTACAAATGCATGCATAATAAGTATCTCAGAATCCTTTGATAAGATTAATGTCAACAAAAAAAATGCACACTGCAATCACTATGCTCTTCTAGTAAAATGAACATTGCATAAGAGAGTAACTTATTCTATTGTGCATCAACACTTACTCATTGGGGAATTCACCCATTGTATTTTTTTTAATTCCTTTGATTTACAAAAGTGTTAATTCTTTTGGAATAATGTCGTGTATTTAAGATATAATTCAATCCACCAATCCATCATTGTACTACTATATGACGAGCACATTTAATTGTAGAATTTCATCTTGAAGTATGTTGGACTAACTCCCCAAATTCCCTATAAGTGTTGTATGTATTTTAATAGTGTTTTGCATTCCTAAAAGTCTTGTATTTATATCGATGTCACATTCTTTAATTATCCTAAAAATAAGTGTTGTACGTATTTTAATAGTGTTTTCATTCCTCAAAGTCTTGTATTTATATCACTGTCACATTCTTTAATTATCCTAAAAATAAGTATAACAATCTTTTCTCCCTGTTAACAAACCTATCCTTATGTTTGGAATCTAGGGACGACATTGAATATATTATATATATATTAGTATATATATATATATATATATATTATATATATATATTTTGAGTTCTCTCTGTAGTCCTCTATTTGTTTACCTCCTATTTGTTTAATGGATTATAATTAATGTGATTTTATAGCTAAGTAGATGATTATTTTAGATTTTTTTGTTGGTAATTTCATGATGGTTTCTTTACAAATATAAAATTAAGGTGCTTTTCAAAGGAATAATTTTCCAACTAATGATGTTGATAAAACTAATGATGACTAGTTAGTCTCTCTATGTCTGTCTTTTGTTTCTTCAAGTGCCTAGATTGTCATTGAAACTTTATAGTTCTACTCTCTTCTTTATTTGTTTCAAGTTTTGCAATAAAGAAGAGTATTGGGATTTATATTTTTGGTAATTGGTTTCAATTTTGCGAGTGAAAAAGTATCTGAAGAAGGAAAATATCTTCCATCACTCTTAAAAAGCTAACTTCTCTAGGTACAAAGGAAGGCTTCTCAATTTTTCTCTTTTATAAAATTTCTCTATAGAGTGTAGTTTTTTGGTACATAACTTTTCTTTAGCCATTATAGTTGAATTTGTTTCTTACAACCACTATAGTGCTCTTCTTTGTTGGGAATTTTCCCATTGATTCCAATTTCCTAGCAGGGCATGCCATTTTCATTCTCGATAGTTCCTTATCATTTCTACAACCTTACTTGGTTGGAAAAGATCCTTATTTATCCATATAACTATTATGTTAGACATTAGTGTACTTATTAATGATAATGTTGATAAAACTTTGGGATCGATAGTTGTTATAAGATTGCACATAAAAGTAAGGACATTTCTTGTGGATTTACTCTATCATAACATAAACAAATCAATGAGTTTTTTTAGTTCATTAAATTTTTATACTTATGTTTTGGGACATTGTGTTGAAGTATGCTCTATGATGAAAGCTAAAAATACATTTGCATTAATTGGTGAAGGAATTTTATGCCATGATAAATCAAAGCATAGAGAGCACATCACATATATTCATTTTTGTAATTTCTAAGAATAATTGGCTATTTGTGGCCAATAATAGAGATCAAAACAAAATTCAACTTTCAAATTTTTTATTTTTATTTGTTGATCATCTCCACATGGTAACATAGGTGAAAGAAATGAATTGAAACCATAGCGTGATTCAGACAATGTAATTTTCTCTATTATGTTTTTTTAACCTTATTCTTTTGGCATGTACAATGCATGCATAGTGTGTGTCTCATAATCTCATAAATAGGATTAATACCAATTATGTGTTCATGTTGCACATCGACATATGCTCATTAAGGAATTAACCCATTACATTTTTATAGATGATACTGATTGAATTCAAAGTGCCAAATAAAAATTTTAAATCACTAAAAAGATGATCAATCCACCCATCCATTTAAACATGATTATAGTATAAAAAATTAATTATGGAATTTCATCTTAAAGTATGTTGGACTAGCTCCACAAAAGAAAATTGATCATGTTCAAAAAAATTTAAAATAAGATTGATCGATCATGTTCAATTTTTTTTTAAATAAGATTGATTTTGGAAAAATGTTGAAATACTTTATAGTTCATTTCATAACCAAATGAAGAAATTATATTAATGCATTTCACTACTCCATTAGAAATTCCCTCTACCCTTGATAATCCATATTGAAAGTTTCAACCGCCTATCCAGGCCCGAGCTTTGATATTTGACAATGTATTTTTCTTTAATAAGTTAAAATTATTAATTATCATGACTTGGAATAAATAGTATTAAAAAGGTTTGTAAAATAATTATGGATTGTTTATAAGTGGTATATTTATGTCAATAACATTTTGCATCCCTAAAAGTGTTTATTTATATCAATGCCATGTTCTTATAATTATTACGAGGAATATTACAATCTCTTCTACCCCTTTAACAAACTTTTCCTTCATATTGTAATTTAGAGCTGATAGTGATGAGTCTTTATGTAGCTTTTCAAATATTTTTGTAATCCTTCTCCATGTTTCTTACCTAGATTTGCTTGGTGGGTTGTAATGAACATGTCTTGATAGTTAGGAAAGTGATCATTTTTCAATCCTATGTAGACAATCTCATGATGGTTTGGTTGTATTTATAAAGATTTACCACACATAGACGAAGAGGATTGCTAGAGAGAGTAGCAAATAAAGGGAGTAGTGCATAAAGCCAGTAATCCTTTACTCGCTCATTTAGCACATTGAACGGTGGGGGTCTTAGTAAAAATATAAATATTCCACAGAGAAGAGGGGGAAACAAACCTAAATTCATTCAATTGTTAGCCTCACTCTCATATGTTAAAAAAATTCTAAGTCCAAATAATTAAATTAATTAAAATCATTAAAGTTAGGATTTAATCCTACCTTTCTAGATTGAGTTTGTTCCTCATGGTTAGGAGTCAGTTTAGTCTTGGTTGTTTGAGAGATTCTCTCCAACTAATTAGGCTCCTAGATTAGTGTGTTTTTGAGATATTTTCTCAACCATAGTGTCCAAGATAGACGTACTATATTGAGACAAACTTCCTCATGCATTTATTTGTACTATTATCAATCTTTGAACATTGAGAGTGTGAGTAATATAATACAGTGAGGCTAAGGCCTTTTCCGCCATTTCTGATTTGTATATTGCTGCTATTTATTTTATGAGTGTTTTATTATTAGTTTATTAAATTTCTTCTTGTGGTATCAGAACAAGGTTGAGAGAATTGGTTAGCTTGTGAGCTTTTGATCTTGGATAATGGATTGCAATGATCACCAGATTTATTGCTTGTGGAAGTGTAAAACAGCAAGTGTAAGCTAACACCGGCTAGTGTGCTTTGGTGATGCAAAGTTCTACAAAGTGGAAGTGAGATCAACACACCAAAGCGATCTGAACCATTGGAATTGTTGGAGGGTTTTCCTGTCGAGGTGAGTAGATTGGAGTAACCAAATGTGCAAAGCTACGACCTGTCACCAAGGCAATCGATCTGTCATCAAGAGAGTCGAATCATGTGAAGCTTAGTGCAGTGAGAACAAGGCTTAATAGTCAACAGTTGACTGAAAATTTTGTTTTTATGGGATCAACATGCGGTGACCAGTGAGGTAACTATGTTAAGAGCCGAGGATGGCACATAGTATTGCCAAGAAAGAGGCGATGCTTCTGTAGAATGGTTGTGATGTGTTCAGAGAAGGACCCCCTGTGAATTGATAGCGTGGGGATGAAGTATCAAACCATGTGTAGTGATATAGTATTGTCCATTCTATGTTTGGGAGACTGAGTCATATGTTAATTGAATCCCTGTTGTGATGCAAAGGTATTACATGTGCACCAGTGTTATTGATTTGAAGCACTTGAGTTCCCGTAGGTGAATGTTTGGAGCCATCTATGGGAACCTCCTGACCTTTCAATGATTTGCGGGTCTTTCGATGCATGAGATCGCTAGTCAAAGAACTGTTGATAATTTCCAATTAGAAATATGTCTTCTCCAACATTATATGTTCCCCCATTTGTAGTCCATGTTCCTCTGGGTAGACCAAGATATTACAGGATACCCAACATTTGCTAGAAGTTCATCAATCTCAGATTCTACCTTCACACCTGACGAAGAACAACCCATCATATTTTTGTACCCTGGACTCGATCCCAGGACCTGCTTCGTGAAATTGCAATGAACACCAGTTTGATGCGGTTTGATCTCTGAACATGGAGATAAGGTATATTTTTTAATTTTGTCATTTTTTATTAGGAGAGATGTGTTCCAAAAAGCATAGGATTTTGTTTTAGTAGCATGAGGATCGCATGGATATTTCAACTAGACTGGTTGCTGGGCATATGTAATGAATGGGAGCATGCCCGTGGTGAGTATTAGTGATATTATGGTAAATGGACTATAAGACTTCATAGTTAATTTGGGCATTCGATGCTGAGTAGCTTGTTGGTGCTCTTAATGGAGTTTATAAAGGTTTTTTTATATGGAGAAATAAAATGCGGAGAAATAAGGTATAATTTTTAAATGAGTTATTTTTGGAAGAGATAAGGAGTGGATAAAATATTTTTTTATGTAATGGAGTAATAAGCGATTTTGTGAAGTCTTAAGGATAAGTGAATTTGTTTGAGAGAAAGTCATTGTTGTAATCCAAAGTAATGTTTTACTTTGAGAGAGATTGAGTCCATGAACATCCATATTTTTGAAGACAAGTTACTTCAAAGGGTTGAGAGCTTGTCATTATCATTGCTTGGGAAGTTGAAAGTTGATGTAATTCACTATTTAATAAAGATATATTTTTTTGTGTGGTGTTGAAGTGTCCTAGATCCGCCCAAAATTGAATAAGGGGATCTTAGGTACACCGTGTGTAATGAATGTGTGTGCCTGACTTGTGTTAAAATTATCAAAACACTCTCTTTGTATTATGCTTAAACATATACATGCACAGAAGCAAGCTTAAGTATAAGAACTCTTAATCAAGCTCCTTTAATCAAGCTTAAGCACACAAGCACAAAGCGTCACATCATCAACTTGATAAGATGATCTTCCAAGCAAGAACATTTTACATCATGTAATCAAAGAAATCAAGTTAAGGACACTACAAAATCAAGCATTTCAAGCCAAGACGACATCAACATCATCAACACTTTTTGTATCACTTACAGATAAAAAAAATTTAACTGAATTGTACGGGTGCATTCTCGGTTTTAACCGACACCCTAATTTGAATTGTTAAGGTGAATACATTAAGCCAAGTAAGTCTTCAACTGAGTCATCAAGATTAAACTTATCATTTGTCTCTTGGGTGCATTTTCGATAGTTTTTGACACCCTTCCTTTTATAAAATCAGCACATTCAGTGAGTACATTCAAGAAAGCATAAAGTGTCAGTAATCAATCAAGCAAGTTCAAGCAAGTCATCTAGCAAGCAATAATCATCAAACGAGTGTGAATTCTAGTATTCTCTTCTTCAAGTGAGCATCAAATCAAGCTAGTGTTTAACGCAAGTGCAATAAGCAATAATCAAGGAAGTGTTTCATTCAAACAACAAAGAAAGCAAGCATGTCATTCAAACAAAAAAGCAAGCAAGCATGTCATTCAAACAACCAAGCAAGCGAGAATGTCAAAATCAAGTGTGAAAGTTCAAAGCACGACATCTACAACAAACGATCCAGTGTCAAGTTGATTGAAGCATTCACAAAGTGCCAGTGAAGCATTCAAGCAAAGTGATCGTCATCAAGAGAGCATGAAATCAAGAGTTCAAGCAACCAAGTTATAAAACTCTAGAAAGTGCTTAAAGCATCATAAATAAGAAATAGTACAAGCAAGTCTGAACTCAAAATGAGCAAGCTAACATGGCAACACACATTCAACTTTCCCAAATTCTTAATAATTTTATTTTATCATCAGCTGGCAACATGGTGAACATCAACAAAACAACTCTTGCTGATATTTAAGTGCATCTTCAACATGAACATGAAATGATTGAGTTCCTTCAACTGGAGTTGCAACTACAAAGAACTGAGTTGCTAGAGAAAAGTGATGCTTCAAAGTCTTTGAACAATACAAATGCAACTGATGATTCCAAGTCACTGACCCAACCAACTTCAAGTGTCGAAGTGGTCCCTGATCCAGTTCAACTTTCTTCCAAACCAATCATCAAACCATGGGAAGAAATCAAAAGTAACAGAAATCGACGAGGCTTAGGATATGTCAAAGATGACGCCAACTTTCATATCCTATATTATTCAAGGCCCATTAATTTTGTCAGTGCAAGGTTTCTTGCACAAATCGCATTGCCTAGTTCTGAGAAAGTTGCTGACAAATAGACATGTGCGCAAACTGAAGTTGCATTCAAACCAAAATGCCTTCATTTTCAAAAACCAATCATCTAGAAGATTAGTGTTTTGATCTCCATCCTTGTCACCATTGTGGCAAGAAGAATCATTCATCAAAAAAAATTTGTAAACAAGACCAACATGCCAGATTAAAGATCCATTATGCATGGATTGATCCTTGGGAATGGTTGTCAATAGTAAAACGATTGTATAAGTTTTACAACAGAATTCAATCTCACCTATTGCAACCAATAGTCAATTGAAGATGGTGCTCTCATGCACCTGAAAGCGGGAGTACACCAATGAAACTCTCCTACACTTGAAGGGGGGGAGTTAAGAAATCAAGTAAAAATAATTGTCTCTCCTTTCAGCTGACAAAGGGGGGAAATGATAATGGAATTAAGGGTGGTTGTCAGAGTGAAAGTCTCGACAACATCAAAAAAGAAGCCAATGGGCATATTCAAAAGTAGCCAATGGGCATCTTCAAATCAGCCAGTGGGCATCATAAACAAATTCGCCAGTGAGCGTTCTCAATATTTTGTCAGTGGACAAGCAAATTCGCCAGTGGGCGTCATCAATTTTTTGTGAGTGGACAAAGGATGTTGATTGAAAGCAAAGGACAAATGGATCCTTTTACATATTGGCACATGATGAAGTTGTCAAGAAAAATTTCAAAGATGACTCAGAATTGAAGCTGACTCATGTTCTCTTCGGATTACAATCTTTTTAGCATCCATCTTTGGCGGTTTTTCAGGCAGTGTTTTTGAGGATCAATAGTTTCAGCATGAGAGCTTGGAATATGGTTCCTAGTTCTTATTTTGGACTTATCATTGAGGGGGGGAATGTTAGCCTCACTCTCATATATTAAAATAATTCTAAGTCCAAATAATTAAATTAATTAAAATCATGAAAGTTAGGATTTAATCCTACATTTCTAGATTGAGTTTGTTCCTCATGGTTAGGAGTTAGTTTAGGCTTAGTTTTTTTAGAGATTCTCTCCAACTAATTAGGCTCCTAGATTAGTGTGTTTTTGAGATATTTTCTCAACCATAGTGTCCAAGATAGACATACTATCTTGAGACAAACTTCCTCATGTATTTATTTGTACTATTATCATTCTTTGGACATTGAGAGTGTGAGGAATATAATACAGTGAGGCTAAGGCCCTTTCTGCCATGTCTAATTTGTATATTGTTGTTATTTATTTTATGAGTGTTTTATTATTAGTTTATTTGGTTTATTCATCAATTGCCAGGCAACAATGAAATGAGAGGGGCCAAGCTAATAACCAACACATGTATGCACTTCAATTCGAGGTGAGCGATGAGGACCTTCTTAGACTATAGAATCAATATCTCAACTCCAATAACAAAAAAAAAAAAAAAATGTAGAGGTTGGTCAAATTGTAGTGTAGAAGGTCGAGATCGAAAAATTCTATGCACCCAATAATTTCCCGAAGTTAATAGTGAGATTCTATTTTAATGATGTAGAAACTTAAGATTTTTTCCAAAGATGAATTTGATTGATTTTGCTGAAACAATGCCTGATGGATGATATTTTGCATTATTAGCTTTTCTCACTAAGTATACTTATGATTCCTTGATCTTGCCGTGTGTCCTAATAATATTTCTTATTCTAGCTACACTTAGGCTAATAATCCATATTTTATGTAATTTTTCGAACTAAATATTTATATTGAAATGAGTTGTTCTATTATTGAATTAGAAATATAGTACATTCCTTTTAGAATTAAAAGATCATGTTTGCTTTCAAAAAGTGGAAGGTGATTGTATTACTTATTCATTGCATTAGGTGGATTGAATGAAAAGATATGTCAATGAGCAATACAAATAAAAATTGTTATGGCTTGTGGTATTTGCAATTTACAATGGTTATCTAGTTTGACAACAATTATTTAATACAAACAATGGTGCAATAAAAACACAATAGATATGAAAATCAATGAAAAATGGTGTGGTTATCATCCACCTACTGGAGAAGAGATTTCTATTATTGGAATATTAAACATGGGGCATCCCAAAAATAACATTTCTTGTTATTCTAATGACTAATGTGAAACACTTGTTATTCTTAGGGTTTGTTGGTTCCATGTTGTTGTTGAATTGGTTTAACTTCATAGAGTGTTATGGTGAAAAAATGAGCCTTTCTATGAAGTTTGCATCATGTAGTTTGGTGACCTTTCTTTGGGACCTACTTGTCCATTTCCCCAAATTATTTAAATGGTGTTAATTCAATTTAAGAGAACTTTCCTTACAAGATGCCCCGCCATAAATTAGCATACAAAATTTCATTGAGAGACAATTTTTATATGTCTCCAGGTTGACACCAAGGTTGAGACAATATCAAAAGTAATAAAAGGTTTTTTTTTGTCTCAATTTGAGACTATTTGTACATTTATTATGTCAAAAATCATCTCAACCTTCCTCTATATCTTCTCAAACCACATTCTATAGAGGAGTGACTAATGGAATGCATTATGAATCGTTGTGATAAAAAATTCTCTATTAGAACTAGAGAAAATGCAAAATGTGAAAAAATGTGCATCTGGATAATTTTCTTATACGCTTTTTATATTTTTAAAAGAAATTAAAAATAGGAATTTTTTTTACTAAAAATGTTTAAATATGATTAGATATTGAAACAATCACTCTAGAATAGGGAAAATTTTAAGGATGGGAATTTTAAGGAGGAAATTTATAGCCTCATTTTTCAGCAGGACCAACACCACTCCATGTGATCAGAACAAGTGGCAAGTGTTTCCAATGGGGAAGGGTCAACAAAGGGATTTTTAGGAGCTAAAAAGGAAGATCAGACAAAAACCAATTTTGAAATTACCAAACTTGTAACAATCCTTTGAAGTGGAGACAAATGTGAGTGGGTATGCCTTATGGTAGTAGTATTTATACAGGGAGGAAGGCATCTATGCAACAATTTTGAAGTATTTCATGGGGAAGTTCTTAAGTATCCTACCCATGTCAAGGACATCTATGCCCTATGGCAGGTATAAAGAAGTGGAAACACTATTTGGTGGGAAATGAGATAGTAATCCACATAGATTACCAACCACTATAGTACCTACATGGCTAGAGTAAGCTTTAACATATTAGGAATTATAATTGGATGGGGTTTCTACAACAATTTCATTTAGTGATCAAGTATAAGAATGGTAGCACAAATAATTTAGCTGACATGCTTTCAAGGCCACCCACATCAAAGATCACAACTTTGAGATATATGATGCACATGGAGTCATTCACCCATGATGCATATAGAGAGGCATATTAAGAGGATGAGGACTTTAAGGAGGTGTTTTAGTGGTTGCAGAGCCATATTCATGCCCACGATTGTGACAACATCATTGAGTACCATCTCCAAGATGGGTTACTATATATGTTGGATACATTAGGTGTTCCTAAAAATGAGTGATTATAGCTGATTAAAGAGGATCACACCTCCAAGGTTGTAGGGAACTTTGCTGTAGGGGAGATAATGGCCAACTTGCAGGGGTATGTGTATTGTCCCAAGATAAAAGATCATCTATCCTAGGTTCATAAGAGGATGCATGTTTTTTTGTACCAGAAAGACTAGTGATAGGAAATAGGGTCTATATCATTCCTTGTAGCCACTTGTCCCTAGGAAATCATTTCCATGGACTTTGTGAGAGATTTACAAATAACTAGGAAGGGACATCACTACCTGTTTTACGTAGTTGAAAAGTTCAACAAGATGTGTGTTTTTATTCCCTTGTAAAAATACCATCATCGGGAAATAAGCAACAAACTTGTTCTTTAGACAGGCCTGGGTGTGCTTTGGGATATCTAGGATCATCATTTGAGATAGGGAAACAAGATTTTAGTGAATTTTGGACTACATTGTGGGAGAATATGGACATAAAGTTGAAGATGTATACATCATTCCATCCAAAGACAGATGGGTAAATAGAAACAGTAAGTAGGACTTTGGTGCAACTTTTGAGGGGTTATAATAAGAAGAATCCAAAGAATTGGGATGAAAATTTGGTATATGTACAACACTCTTATAACAATGTAGTCCACAGTTCTACTTGGAAGTATCCATTTGAAACTTGTTTTATATATTTTTTCATCTTAACCTTTGTTGTGGAAAATCGACAACCCCCATTTTGTATTTAATCCTTAATAAAAATGGGGACCTCTTAGTTTTATTTGCTACTTTTCCTTTCTCCCCAACTCAGACCTTTCCTTATCATGTATTATTCTCTTGTAAAAATCCATTATATATCCATATATATGAAGTTCATGGTTAAAATCCCCTTTAAACACTACAAAAAAACACTTAAAATGGTTAAGTCCTAAAATCACTATTAAATAACTCCTTTTTCCTTATATCTTGGGATGTGAATTTCCTGGCTCCCATTAGACCGCACTTTACCTTTATACATATGCCTTTACTAAAGTCTCATTGTGTGACCAACAAATATTCATTGATTTACTATATTTTTTTCCATCTCACGCCTCTATCTCCTATGCCAAGAGCCTTTAAAACTTACTTTATAAAATATCGTAGCACAACTTTTGTTTTCTTGGTTGATGTCGTGAAATTTTATTATATACCTTTATGTTAATTGTGCCCCACCCTTTTGGTTGTTGAATTATTAGGCTCTCAATGTATTCTTAAAATGAAATGATATTTTAAAGTCCACGAGACTAAAAAAATTCTATGGGACCATTAGTTCGCTGCATTTTTCCTTTTGCAATTCAATCCTTTTCTTATTCAAATTGATGATGAGCTCGCCTAACTTTCCAAAGATCCCCTTGCTAAAAAGGAAATGCCAAGAAACTGATGCTAACATATTCCCATAACTTGTCTGATGTATTTGAATGCATCACATTCCAAAATGAAATTTTTTTCCGATTCCACTGCCCCATACGTGCAAAATGTACACACCCATTCTTCCCAAGTTTCTTTAATCCTTTTCCATGGTCTTATTTCACACCAAAGTTGATGCGAGTTGGTTCTTAATTGATCAATAATAACCTTTTCCCTCCACAGAATGCTAGCTCCAATGAACTCTTTTTGTTGTAGATCACATGTAGGGATGAATTCCTCAATGTAGTACTTTTTATTTCTACCCAACTCTTTTCCCCATACCCGTTTATGAAACTTCTCCATAACAAAATTATTTAGCTCCTTACTATTTGTGGATAGGAATTGAGGTAGATATTCCATTTTTGCATCCATGTGTAGTTTTATTTCATCCATGTTTTCTTTCTTTCACTCAGGCCTTCATTGAATATAACATTAGGCCATCTACCTACTCCCATTTGTCAATTATTTTTAGATATCTTATGAGCCACACCATAGCAATTGTTTTGATGGGAGTTTCTCCTATTTCGCTCAAAATTATCTCATAAGGTATCGAACTTTTTATTTTGAATTTGCTCATGATCAAGCATTTTTGGATTTTCCCAGTTTGTTTCCATTTTGAGACGGGGGTGCTGCTATCTCACAATTCACACCCATATAGCATCACTGGACAAACTAGGAGTCCAAAAATAACTCTAATCATTTTCCAATCCCATAACTCTACCTCTATACGTCTGTTTTGAAGAGCATATAATGCTTTCCACCCTCCTAAAATTCTCTTATTTCTACAGTCCTCCCAATTAAGTTTGTTGTTGAAATAATTCCCGAGGTACTTGTACTCATTTACTTCAAAAATGTTGTCGTTAAAGAAGAATGTATGCTGGATCGAATTCCTTTTATTAGAGAAAATCTTATCTCAGTACATAAAATTTTCCATTTAACATCGCAAAAATATTCATCCCCTCACATCCATTATTTCATGGATCCCAACCATTTTCAATGGTACATTATCACATTGAGCCGAGGAATGATCCCCATGGTAACATAACCTACAATTCCACATAGCACTCTTAGTTATTGCCACACTTCACCTAAATCTTGGCCAAATCAGTGTATGAAAAATCCATTTTTGAATTCATGTGTCACCTTATATGGATTGACACATCATTACTTCACATACTTCCTTTGTCATGATGGAATTTGCCAACTAGTGCTAAAATGCCAATTTCTTCCATTCAAAGACATTCACTTTTATGTCCCACTGCAAATTGAAACTAATTAATATTTATCATGTGATTAGTGAGATGATTAACATTTAATCTTTTGATGAAGAAAAGCACCTACACAAGTAAATGTAGGTCTTTTCAATATCAATTAAGCAAATTTGCGTGTAACTACAACATTACCTTTCATGTAGTTCATGGTAGTTTAGTGTTTAAGCACATTTATTTCAAAGGTATAAGTATTAATTAACTTTTTTCAAAGTTTTGAATAAGTCTTGAAATGATAAACCATTTCATAATGGTGTCTCCTTTTATGTTTTCAGACTGCTCACTCAACAAATTCCTCCAAGAATTAAGGCATGGGTAAGCAAGTCAAGAAAGTGTAGAAATATCTACAAATAGCCCCTGAAGATCTAAATGACAAGAATCCAAATGCTTTTCTACTCTTTGATACAATAATAACAAAGTTTCATGCTAGTGTGTCTTCATGGTATAACATGTATAAATTTCTAGAAGAAGAACTCCATGGAAGTTCAAAGGAAGTCCATCTAGAAAAAATTTGCATGGAAGGTAGCCTGGACACCACTTGGCATCATGATGCAAAGTCTTCCCTTCATTAAATTTATGCACAACGTAGATTGTTTCCATGCACGAACATGATAATCTATGCAAAAAATAATGTAGACACATCAAAGCAGATAATATTCACTTCTCATGGCACAATTGTGGACTCTTTTCATCCCTAATATCTCCTGGTTATGATAAGCTTCCTGAGCCCAATCTTTAGTATAATTCTCACTTCATTAATAAATTAATTCAAAATGAATGCATTGAATATAAAAAAATGTGTATGAATTGATTACATCTTGGATGGTTAGTGAGCATAAATTCAAAGAATAGGTTTCAAAAGAGTATGCAATTTCCCATTTAAATTTGGCACACTCCTTTATCATTGCCATGCTTTATAGGGTTTATGGAAGAAAAGTAGTAACACATTTTACTTTGGAATGGGTTCCCATCATTCAACGAAACTTAGAGGGTTATTCTTTTAACTGGTCAACTATTTTGTTTGATAACATATCTAATTAGGTTAACTCTTTCGTACTCTCTAGGATTGGTACCCACAATCCTTATTTTTACATGTTAGCATATCTTATGGATTCCATTTGATTTTTGACTTCCTTCCCTACTATGGGATGGAAACGGACTCCTTCTAAACCACTTCCTATACACAGTTACCATTCAAAGCTCTAGGAGGAGAATTACTCTGATCATTTTTACCAAATTTTCCACTTTGTCATAATCCCTATTTATGAAGAGATGTTCTATTAAAAACCCTCTCACATCTTAGAAGAAGCCAAGAAATACATTCATTGAATTGGTGATTAGGTTTTGTTGACGGTGTTGGACCCACCAACATTTAGGGGATCACCTTGGTATGAAGTCCCAACTAGACCTCACACCATTTGGTGTGGGAGTCCCATCCGGTATGATGGCTCGGTTGCCAATTTCTTAAGGATTTGCCTCAACTTTTGCTTGTCAGCATAGGAGAGTGGTTCATTTTTCTTTGAGAAGTGAGGTTCACGTTCCTAGTGGGTGTAAGTGTCACTTGTGTCAATGGTTCTTTCACTGTCGTGGGAGAGGGTGAGAGTGAGTTCCAGGTCGATTGGGAGCAACCCCAACACTACTAGGAACACACAACACAACAAGACATGCACATATTCCGGTGGAGTAGTCCACATGGATGCGTAAGTAACAACATACAAGGTGAGATAACATGTACAACACTCACGGAGCAGTCCGAATGAGTGCAAAGATTGTTATAGCAAGCTTCATGTGAAAGGTCTGTCTGATGTCCAGGAGAGAAGTATACATGGGTGAGACAACGCTAACAACATATACAACACATTTCCATTAATAGATTATGCATTACAACAAATGAAGCAGTTCAAATGTAGAACACAGATTAAAGACACATGCATTACAAGTGTTAAAGATCAGTCTTACAACAGATACAATACATGTGTGAAAATGTGCTGGCCTATTAGCGGGCTTCTGAATTAAGCGAAAGTTCCAAGACACATCGTTACATCATACATCACTAACCCTGAGTGCAGGGTGTTGGAGCCACTACTTACTCCTAAAAGAAAATATTATAGAATCACTTGGCTATGTGGGAGGAGCTAAGGCAAAATGTCCTTTTCATGTACAAATGAGGGGGTATTTATAGCCAAGGATGAAACTGACTCTTATGGTTGTTCAACTACCCTCATGACTGTTTGACTTCCATGACTCTTCAACTTACATGACTCTTTGTTCAAAAGGTGGGTCTCTTAGACTTCCACGTTACATCACATTGATTAACAACAAGCCCATAATGGAGATGTGGGCGACATGACTCATGACGTGACTCGACATGACTTGACATGACAATGTTGGTACATTCGTGTTGCTGTTGGAGTGCATGTCAACCTATAGTGCTGCCGGGTGATGGATGTCTTTACAGTGTATCATAGCTTCACCTTCACATGGCGAAGTGCGCAGAGTCTTCGATGGTGCTTCATTCACTTGATGAAACTTTAGCATGTTGTTCCTTCTTGCATGTTGGAAGGCTTGATAGGCTCATATGTTCACGAAGGTGCATGTTCGTCACGTTCACCCATTTCGCATGCATCGTTCATTTTTCCATTGGTGAAATTATCCTTCTGCATGTGCTCCCTTCATTCATTTCATTCATCGTCTTTCCATGTTTGTTGGTGTACCTATACCTGTAGTCGCTCATGATGAGACAACATCAAATCCAAAACCTCCTAGTCTACCATGACACATGATCATTTCGGATGTAGGTGACAAGGAGAGGCAACAAGGTTGTGGTGTGGGATGATGGCTCTGGGAACTGTTGATGAAAACTATGCAAGAGTCACTGAGTGATGGAGACAGGCAATATGATTCGATAGTGACTGCCTGTGAGGTTTGGCTCAGTTGGGAGGCAAAATTGCACAAATTTTGGGAGGAAAAGTCAGGGTTGCTGAAAGGCAAGGCAGACATGCTCTACACATTTTTCAGAATGAATGGGAAATGGGGATGGATAGCCAGATTTGTGCAATTTTCCATAAGAATGGGTTGGGCTGCATGAAGGGTCAGCAGGCAGGGGTTGCACAGTTTTTCTAGGGAACTGCCCAGGACACTGGTAGCCAAAACTACGCAATTCCCAAAGGGAAATGCCAGTTGGCTGCTGGGGTCACTGGAAGCCAAAATTGTGCAATTACCAGAGGGAACTTCCTGTTGGTTGCTAGGGTCACTGGCAGACAAAACTGTGCAATTCCCAAATGGAACTGGCAGTTGGCCGCTGGAGTTACTGGTGGCAGAAACTGCGCAATTCTTGGAGGGAATTGGCAGTCTACTGTTTGGGGCTTCTTGCAAGAAAAAATGCAATGAGGCCGGAAGGTTGGCCTACTGATCATCTCTATATAATTTCTGAACTGAGCTGATTGATGGGTAGTGGAAGGCCTGCTCATGAACACTGTGCAATTTATGAGATGAATAGTTGGTTGGCTCTCAGGATGATTAGTTGGGAAAACTGCGCAATTTTCTAAGGGAGACAAAGGCGGCCACTTGATGTCTATCTGGCTTGTCTGCACAAATTCCTCAGTCAGTTGAGAGGGTGAGGTCAATTGCCTCTATGTAGTTTTTGAGGGGAGTCAGTCCCGGGGTGACAGTCAGGTCCGACTGTCTAGGTGGTCAACATGAGAGCTGATTGAATTTATTGCGGGAAACACAACTTGAAAATACTAGCTTGGTGCTTTTGCGTTGTTTTGGTTGACAGTCGATCAAGTCGATGGCAAGGTGATGGTTCGACTGTTAGAGGGGAGGTAGGTCATCAGAACCTTCAACGAAAATGGCTAAGTGTGTGAATAATCAAAATATGCATAGGTGATCATACGAACACACACTCTCATGATTGGACGATGAAATGACCAAACTATCTAGACAAAAATGTTCAACAAGATTGATCGATGCTGTAAGTGACAAGTGTGAAACTCATGATTGATCATTCATTGATTGAGATGATGCTTGCGCGACAGTGAATGTGACCCCGTGTGTGAGTGTGACAGATGCTTTCATGGCGACTACAACAAGCACATACGAAGTGAAGACTTTGAGCATAGCCAAAACATGGTCGTAAGCATGACTTAGACATAAGCATGCAGAGAATTCAATGCAATGCACAAACAAGGAAGATGTAAAGACTCACACGAGCTCACGAAGTGAACCCGAGTGTGTGTAGTCATCAAGTGAAGCCCTTCAAAGGAGGCTCCAAAATTGGTGTAGGCCAAAATTTTGGAGGGTGGTCGTATTCCCTACAATACTTGGAGACACACTGGTAGAACTCCAGCTTCTCTGTTTCAATTCATTTCTAGCACAGGGCCTTAGTCTTTCGGGGAGTATTGAATCACTGTGTGGGTTAGTTCAATTTCCCCACTTACCCCATGGACATACGTTGTTCACCATTTTCCAACTCAATCAAACACAATTAAAAGTTTAGCTTGAATCTCAATGTTTCAAATCCGAGAAGGGTAGTTTAGCTCACGAGTTGAAGATTTTCAGAGTATAAGTTTTCATCTTTGGTGTTGCACCACTGCCAGTAGGCTTTGACAGTACCCCAGTGTTGAAGCCCCGAAAATCGGGTCTACAACAAGGGGGATACCCACCCGGTCCGAACCTTGAAAGCAACTCCTTTTCTGTTTGGGATGGTGGGTCTGACTGGGGATAATGGGACCAGTTTCCAAATTTGTGTGTGTGATGATAAGAATTGATATTTCCTTTTTCTAAAGATTTCTAAGTAAAATGATTTTAATCTAAGTCTAATTTAAAACATGCAATTGTATCCTAATGAACAAAAATATTTAATTCTAAAACTAACACGGGATTCAACTTTTTACTTATGCGATTTGAAATAGTTTCTAACAACAATTGGTAATAAATATCATTCAATCGCTACTAGAAAAGAATTCAATAAAAATGAATTGTCTTGTATAAGAAATTAGCCAAAACAATTGCGAGAATCATATCGCATAATAAGTCATTCATACATTGAGCATAAACAGAATAGTCATCACCGTACAAAAGTGCCAAATGATAACTCAAACATACAAGCCTTCATATATAAATAACTAAACATAAAATATTACATTGACACATAATCAGAAATTATTAAGAGATAAAAGTACAATTGATAACAAGTTCTACTCATGAGCTTCAGCAATATAGATTTATCTCTTCCTAATTTAGTATCTAATAAGAGTACAAAAATTCATTTCAATAGCAAACATTAAACACAGATATCAATAAATCTTGTTCCATTCATTCATCAAAACTCCTCCGAGGGTGCAAAAGTGCATGTTCTGAGGAAACATTTTTGACAAATTTTAGGACCTCTCTCTAAATGCATGAGAGGGGTTAAAATACTACTACCTAAATACTAAAAATATTTTATTACTAAAATATAGGAGGAGGTTTAAATGATTGTCCTCATCTAAGGCAAAAATAAATCAAAAATAAAATTAAAACTGTATCTGGAAATTAACTATCTATGTATCTCTTCTCTAAGATAACAAGCATTCAGCATCAGCTTGAGGAACATCGGTTGTCCAACCTCCGATTTTAGTTGTCCTGTGAAAACAAAATCAGCAAGTGCTGGCGCTATCTTCTCCATAGAGTTTGTAAGGAATTTGAGAGTCATGCATTGACTATGTGGTTTAACCAAGTACTGCCAGTAAGTGTCCCAATTCAACTTGGTTAACTTCTTGATGGACTCTGTCCTTTCCTTAGCTTTTTGTCTCCAGCTTGTCTACAGTTGATGTGCCTTTGGGAGAAATCCCGGAGTGGTCTCTAATATGAGGTTTTCTTTATGCAGGTTTTCATTGACACAGTCAATGACGTTATTTGTTGTTGTCGCTGCTTCTTCCGCTACTTGTTCTACCTTTTTAATCTGTGAATCGCACTTATGAAACAACATTTCTTTGTGGGCTTCATTGATTTTGAGTGCACCTGCTTTATTTCCTTCCTCTGATTCTTGCCATTTCAAACAATTAGAAATACTTTTATCAATTAAATCATAGTCGACTCGCAACTCCACGACTTGATTTGTAATTTTATCGCTCATGTCGCAATGGGAATTCCATTGCGATATTCTTTGGCATAATGCCTCTTATTGTTGCAAGAGTTGGTCATTTAAGGCAAGGGCTTCTGAGACAAATTCTGTAATTTTGGGGTCATCTCTATGCAATTCTAGCATAGTCTGTAATTGATTTTCCTTTTTAGCCAAATTGCTCTGATACCCTAGCTACATCTATTGAAATTCCTATTGTAATTTTTCCAGCTTCTCCTCTCCTTCACGGTGGGCATTGGCCTGCTGTAGCTATTGCTACAAAACTTGGATTTGTTCCTCTCTGTCCTTAAGTAATTGTTGTACTTCAGACACTTTATCAATGGTAGTAGAAGCATAGGATCTTGCGATTTGGGATAACTTAATCAGATTTTCAGTAGGGTTAGTGGTAGGGTCTCGCCAAAGGACATACAACTGCTCTGCCTCAGGTGAGAGTACACTATCCAATTTCCTTTTCTTTCTTTGCCTTCTTACCACTGCTTTGTGATGTGGCCTAAAAATACATCTAGAGGAGGAATCTCCTCTATCTTGAGCATGATTTCAGATGATGGGATAATCGGAATATGCTCCATTTCTGGAGCATTGCTGATTATTCCAATGACCATATCTGTCATTATTTGTACTGTACTCTCAAGTGTCTTTGTGTTCTGCTCTTCAGTATTAATCAATTCATTGAATGTTTCCCACTCTTTGTCTAGCTCAACTCTTACTGGCTTTGGTGGCTGGATGAGGGGAGGGGAAACCTTTACCTGTGGTGTAGTCAAAACCTATTGCTCTTGGCGCTTTTTAGACTGGGTAGTATCTCTAACTGACCCTTCACTTTTATTATGGTCACTCTCATACCGTTTAGAATGTTCTCGTGATTCTTTCCCAGACTTAGACCTGGAATTATCTATACCCGAGCTTCCACTTAAACTGATACTGGGAGTTGGCTCCCTTATTGGTTCTAAACGCAACTTATCCAAGGGGATGTTTGCTAGTCTCCTTTTTCTATACAGTTTGAATTCTTGGAATTCTGCCGAGGGAAATTGAATTTGAGCCATATGAAAAACTTCTTTCAGTGTCTTTTTTTGTTGGAAGATATCATCAAAAATATCATCTTCTTTAGAAAATACTTTTATCTTGACAACAGTAGTAAAATTCTTAATGACATCAAAGGGGTCGAATTGTCTTCTTGGAAACTTGAATAGTCGTAGACTCAGCATATTGTCTACTTCTTTGAATGCATGACCTAAATCAAATAGTGAAAAGGCCCCATAGGCCATACGAAATTACAGCCAGATGGCCTTCTTCTTGTCTTTCAACTCTTTGCTCATTCCTCTCACCTCGCAGGTCTGGTAGGCAATTTCTCAAGCCAATAACTTATCAGGAACATATAAGGGTAGCACATGATGGGAAGCAATACTTCCAAAAACTCTTACGTAGGTGATAAACGCTTCCCCAAACCATCTTCCAACAGGGAGAATATCAACTTCCACTTCGGGGGAAAATCTTGGGGTGTCCCTATTATACAACATTCTGTAAAGAGGTAACATAATTCCATGACAAATTTTGTAAAAAATATGGGATAAACTTGGAATCCCACAATTCCTTATGAAAAATGTGAATGGGCAAGGGATTCTGTATAGTCCACTTCCAACCCATTAAAGGAAATTTGGAAACGAAACAGATTGCATCCATAGCATAAGAAGCTAAAATGAAAGGAGGATAAATCCTCTGAGAGGGAGTTCTTTTAGACAGTAGTTCCAAATAGCCAAGGTTAAATTATCAGACAATATCTAAGCCCAATCCATAATAGTGGCATTAGTGGCTGCATCTAATAGGGGTAGCCACTCGGATGAAAACTTGTTGATGTCGGGCCTTCCAAATAGCCTACATAGCATAGCAGTAGCAAAGCAATATGGGGAGGAAAGGGAACCAGTACTGTACATACTGTGTTTGTCCTTTTTTAATGGTTCTTCCCTTTCCGACCAGTTCTTGGTGAACTCCACCAAAACTTTGTTTTCTTTGGCGAATTTCTCCACGAACTCCTTGTTGTAGCTTGCCTGCGGCTCTGGTAGATGATACATAAGCCTTAAATCTTGTGGAGTGAATGACCCAATGAGATCTTGGCTCTGAGACTTGAATTGTCTATTTGTTATATCAGCATTGTCTAGTACCGACTTGACCATGTCTGTGTATGGAAGTATCTTAGTTCTTGCTACTATTCGGTGCAAGAATGAACATGCAAGTTCAGTAATTGATGTCTTAGATGACTCACATGAGTCTAATGTTGCTTTAACTTCCATGACTCTGGGGTTTTCTTCTTTGAGCATACTATACATGCCTTCCCAAGTGGTTATGGCAGCATCCCTGGTACAAGTGGTGTCTGTGAATAAGGGCGTCATCTATTTGTCCTCAGCAACCAGAGCTTTTCCCTTTTTTCCCATTACGCTCTGAACAATATTACATATATTATTCTGCTTGCCGCTCCTACAATTTTCTAAGTAATGAAAGAATAATGGTAAGAGATAAGGTGATGGGAAATCTCTTTAATTCTGAAATCATATCAGATATCTCACTCTACATGAAACAACCTTTCGATCAGATCTAATCTTATATCATAAATGACCATCAACTAACCACTAAATTGACATTAATACCCATAACTTGGTATCAGATTATGAGAAATAATTTATTGAATAATGAGCCCTACTAATCTGCGATAAAGTGATTTTTCGATTTGCTTCGCAATATTGCAAATCGCAATATTGATAATCCTTTTCGTTAACAATCATTTATTTCATTAGGTGGCTACGAGATGCAATTTCCGAGATGCCTTATTGCATATTACCGGATCGGGATATTTCATGGTAAGTGATACTTGCGGCATATCAAATCTGCGATGTGTGATGAGTCTTTAAGGCGCGCAATCTCGCATCATGTTTTCGCAATTTCGAAAGCTTGTTTATAGGATGTCCTCCATTACCCTTTGCGATGCAATGTTTGATTGTTAAGAGAACGATTTTATTCGGAACTTTTCATAAACCTTAAGTTTTTTAGGTTTTGCAGGTGTTTTCCTAAGTTTATGATGGTCTGTTTTATTCAAAGGGAAATATAATTGCTAGTTTTTATTTTAGAAGGTTCCCCATTTTTTAGTTTTATTACTAATACTAAATAAAAAAAGGGGGGTTGTTGCTGGCCACAACAATTGGCGATTCACTAGGAAGAACCAATTATCTCTGATTATCTTTTGAATTTTCTAAACTTCCAAAATAGAAAAGTTTTCTGGAAAATCAAACTGTATTATAGAAATATAAAGAACATCATGATTTTGAGCCATTAATGGTAGTTTGTTTCTTCCGTGTTAACTCTGATTATTTACTTCCCGAAGCTAGTCATTGTATTTATGTCAACCACTACTTGGTTTTATAAATATAAAAACAATTAAATCTCTAGAGATCAGTTTTAAGTATGCTCATTTGTCATAGGTAGAGCCTCTACTGCCAGTAAACGTTCATAGCCTCGACAAGGTTACCTGTTACCCAGCAATGATCCTATATCCTACTTGGAGAAATATACAATTTTCAAAGATAAGTCAATATCCACACTTATTTCTTTTTGTTTTCTTCTAATTCTTAAATAAAAATGTCTTGGTTTGGTAGCCAAATTATGACAGTGCCATTCACTTGATTTATAACTTTGCTGAAAAAGTTGGCTCGTGATGAGACCCCTTATCTTTTGATTGCAACAATCTTGAGTCACTGCGTTGTTTTGGTATGCAGTTTTGGCAATGTCAGCAAGTTATAATATCTATGATCATGATAAGTCGACTCGTGATGAGACCTCTTATTCTTTAAGTTTATAGTGTATCATTGGATTACTCCTTGAAACTCGTAATTCCCTAGGTGGGGAGGAAGTCATTGGTTCCTTAAGAATAGCTCTGGACGACAATCATAGAGTTTTTTGGAAACAACCTTTCTACAAAGAACCTTTGTTTTGTTATTAATGCTTTTCATTAACTGATGTAAAACAAATTCCCACTAAAGGTTGCTTTTCATCAAAATTCATAAGGCTGAAACTAGTAACATTTCCAAGCTTATAGCATTTGACTATATCATTCAATAATAATGATCAATTTTCCAAATTAGTTCTCTTTATACAAGTGAAAAACAAAATCTAAAAGAAACACTAATCTTTTTTGTGAATTCCAAAGATAACCATTTACAACCTGTTTTATTATCAAAATAAAGCTATAAACAATAATTTACAAAAATAGAAGAGGTCATCTTCTATGGAAAGTATTTTTTAAGGATCTACCCATTAATAGGTAAAGATTATCTTTTCCCTGCTAAATCTTGCAACATGAAAGTGGATGGGCCTAT
The DNA here is from genome assembly GCA_000404065.3 of Pinus taeda. Classification (NCBI taxonomy): domain Eukaryota; kingdom Viridiplantae; phylum Streptophyta; class Pinopsida; order Pinales; family Pinaceae; genus Pinus; species Pinus taeda. The sequence goes on along the minus strand of APFE030720532.1, from coordinate 70,742 downwards.
AATTTCAACAATTTGGAATGGGCTGAGCCACATTCATTGGAATTTAGAATGTTTTCCTTTTTCCTCATGAGACTTATCCCATTTCAAAACTAAATCTCCAATTTGAAAATCCTTCCTAGATACCATGCTTGAATTGAAGGAAGCCTTTACTAATGCTTGATGATGAGCGTGTGTGATTTTAGCCTGTTCTTGTTGCTCTTCTAGCTTAAGGATCTGTAGTTGTCTTAGTTGTAAAGATGAAATTGGTGTTTCATCAATAAATTGAACTAAGGCCAAAGAAGGAATTGCTAGATGAGTTGGGAGAACTACTTCTTTCCCATAAACTAAATTAAAGGGAGAAGTGCCAATAGAAGCCTTTTGGGTTATTCGGTCTGCCCACAAAGCATACATCAAAGATTTCTGCCAATTTTTATGATTATAATCAATGGTTCACTTAATGATTTTGATTAAATTTTTATTCATTGATTCAGCCAACCCGTTCCTTTGTGAGTAATAATTAGCAGAATATTTAAGCTTAAAACCTCGTTTAAGTACCAATTCAATCATAACATTGCCAGAAAAATATGATGCATTATCAAACATTAAAGTAGAGGGTAAACCAAACCTGGTAATTATGAACTGATCTATGAAATCAATGATGTGTTCAGCATTATATGTCTTGAGAGGAACTACTTCTACCCATTTAGTAAAATAATCTGTAGCTGTAAGTGTTACACAACAATTTGTCACCGTCCCTGCTACCCCTCTCCCGCATATTGGAGGACTCATTCTGGGACCTATGAGAAGTGACATGGGCTACAAACACTTGCATTACATTCCCCTGAACATGAGATTTATTTGCTCTGAAGACATCTCCTGCTAAAAAACCCTAAAAATAGCTCTTTTTCCATTGGTGTGGTTCCATAGTGCAGCCCTCGCGCCAAGTGGGCAAATCCTCCAAAGAGGGCGCGCCAATTGGCGCTATGTCATAGAATCACACCCACGCCAACCATAATCAGAGGTGTTTTTTAACAAAACAAATGGCAGAAGTTTTTTCCTAACAAATTCCTGGACTGCTATCTATCTTGAGTTGGGTGGTTCGGCTACGGATTTCCATAGAGAGGAAGTGGTTTGCCACCTCTCATGGAAGCTTCCTTGATGATATGGCCAATCCCATGATTATTGTGGATGATCCCAACTCCCCTTCCTCCATCTATAAAAGATTTTCCATTTTCCTTGGCAAGTTAGTTCCAGAGATTGAGAATTGTCAAGTTTCCAAGAGCTTCATGCTGCAAGAGCCTTCTTGATTCCCATAAGGCCAAATCCAAGCAAGGAGATTATTGTCCAAAATCCAAAGAGAGAGGCTTGTCCTTATTCTCGATAGGCTTTGCAAGACATGTGCTGCTGATTACCCGCCAAAGGAGGATCCAGCGTCAGAACTTTGGTTGTATTCTTCTTTGATTAAGTATTAATGAATGACTATTAGTTATGGTTCCACTCTTGTTATTATTTGTGATGATGATGAGTTATATCCTTTCTGACTGATATAGTTGCATATGCTGGATTTTATGCTTGTGTTTGTGTCATTTCTTGTATGTGTAGGTGTCCATTAACGGAGATTGTGAGGATTGTGATCTGCCGGAGCGAAGGAACGGGAGCACCACCTCTTCTACAAACAATAGCGTTGGAATCCAGGTAGACCTTCATCACTGGTCTGTTAATTTGCAATTAGGAACTTGCGCTATAGGATTTGATGATCATTGCTAGACCTGGTCTGGGCTAGTATGGATCACCTCTATCCGCAGATGGGATTTACCTCCTCAACAACTTGTTGACTCCGCTGGGGAGCTTGTCTTGCCTTTTTGGTTGTTTCTTGATTTTTACCTGCTTGGTCAGCGTTTTGGGCTGGGTTCTTTTGCTGTTCTTGCTTCTTGGTTTACCTGGTTATTGTTGGCCTGGTTTTGGATTTCTTATTTTTCATTTTGGCATAGCAAAATTGACTGGCGCGCTTTTTTGCGTGACAGTCACGCCAATTGGCGCTAGTTGTCAATATACCACCCGCACCAATCCTTAAAAGGTGCTAGTTTCAGCCTGACAGTTGCACTAGGCCTGGGAACTGCTAAAGTTTGCTTGATTTTAAGCCTTCTAAGCTTGGTCTTTGTTTTGGATACATTTTCCTGAATGCTTGAGTGCATTGGAGTCCTGTTTGACTGGTTTTAACCTTCATCCTTTGGTTGTTTGCCATTTTCTATCGATTTCACGTTTTTAGCCCTAGGGAATCTAGTGGCTTTGTGTGTCGAGCCTTCCTTAGGAGTTTTTGGTCTTTTATTGGTCCGGTCGACTTTCTGATTGATCCCTTGCACTCGTTTAGTGGTTTTTAATCACTTTATTGCGTTATTTGAGTGACCTACCTCTTTTTCACTTGAATTCTTCTTTGTTTCGCTTTGAGCCTAGATTACACGGCTCATTTGTGTCTTTGGGACTTTTCTCGGTTTTGAAGGACTACTTTGTCCATTTAGGGATCTAATTGTGCTTGCATTGAGTGAAATTTGCTTGTTTTTGCTCTTTTACTATCATTTCTCAAAGTTTGTTTAGTGCATCTCGCCCTTAACATTAAAAGAAAAATCTCTTTTGCTTTTCAATAGTTAATGTGAATTAGAGATTTTCGTTGTTATTAGTGATTAGTGACTTTGAAGAAAAGTTTTTTAATTTCCATTAGCTGCATTAGAGATATTGTTGGTTGTTTTATGATCATTTTATTTGTGTGAAAACTCTCAACTCTCTTATAGTTAGCAGTCATCGAATAAAATGATATACTGTGGCATATAGTTTGCATTTAGGAAATTTTGAGACATTACATACGGTAAGGCCTGAAAACTAAAACATAATCCAAGATCAACTTTAAAATGAACCAAATGAATCTAACAACGCATTGGAACAAACGCACACTATTTAGAGGTCTAGGCTAGAGACATGCTCTGGCGTCGTTAAACCTAGTCACTTTTGTTTCCACTCAAGGTTGGGTGATTCCTCCTTCTGTGACTCAATAGTGGTCTAGTACGGAGTTGTGCTCCCACGTACCGTCAAGTATATGGGGAGACCCCACTAGGTTATTATCCTTTATCCATAGGAAGCCGTGTCTGCCGCCCTATACTCGTGATACACCAAACACAGCATTCGGGGAGATTTCCTGCACGTACGGAAAGTCCTTGGTTGATTTCTCTTTCATTTCTAAAACCAAGGTGTATATTGCAGTTCATGATTATTTGGTACACCCTCTTTGCCTAGTATCCCTGAGCAGTCATTTGATCTTTTATGACTCCCTGAATTTGAAAGGATCACCAAGTGCTTGTCCTTTCACGCTTGTTTCAAATCTGAAAGTGATAGAATCGCCTTTTATCCGTTTCTTGACTCTTAAAACATGAAACGGTGAAGTTTCTTAATTTCAATGTGGTAAAAATTAAATCACCCACGATCACACGCCTTGCTAGATTCTTCTTGTTGGCCATTTGATTGTGTGTCTTGACTCTTTTTCAGCCCCGTGTGCAATTTTCAGTTTTTGATGGCAACTTTTCCAGAGTTCACCAACCCAGGAATCCCCTCTGACGGGAATCCTGGTCCTTTTCCTCCTTTTGGGAATGTTGGTGCTCCTTACATGGCAACATTGTCCCTTCCTGGGTTAACTGTTGGGTTTCCTGTTCGGTTGTTCTCAACCTCTGTGGTATCTAATGTCTCAACTACTAGTTAATCGGTTCCTCCACCCAAACAACCTCATGTTGATTCCTAGGTGGACCTCTCCCCTTCTTTGCCTGTTTCTACGTCCTCATCTTCTACTTCGCCTGGTGAAAGTCTGGCTTCAAGTAACTAGGTGGCTAAGAAGAAGAAGAAGATGAAGAAGAAGAAGCCTCATAAGTGAGAGGCTAAAAGTGCAACTACTGCCTCGAGTGCAGCTCAGGTCGAAACCCCTTCTGCTCCTCCGTGGAAGGTTAAGTTTCCTTGTAAATTGTGCAAGGGAGACCATCTTCTTCGTGATTGTCCTGGAATTCTTAGGATCTTTGAAGTATGGTCTCATGATCTAGCCTGCCCCTCATCGTCCTTTGAAGCTCATGGCAATGCTACCCTATCAACTGGCAATGGTAAGAAGAAAGGGAAGATTCGATTCCCCTGTAGGCTATTTGAAGGCAACCATCTCCTTCACCTTTATCAGCTAATGGATAAAGCTTTCGCTGTCTTGGAGAGTCTTACAGCTTCCTCACCGCAACTTCTCATTGGTTATCAAAGGCTCTCTCCAGATCCTCTCCCTGTCGACAAAGAGATTGACTTTGATTCTTCTCTTGTCCAGGCTCCTCTTTTTGAACCTGGCTATGCTAAGCCTGTTCCAGACCACCCATTGGTCGGAAAGAGTGTCGACTCGGGTTCACCACCCATTGATCACTCTGTTTCGGAAGAGCGTCATGCTCATGTTCTTCTCATCTCTTCAGATTCTCTAAAGTTCGAAAACGACTCTCCTATCCCAGCTAATCCCGAGAGTCCTTCTTCGGTTCCTAGAGAGCAGGGGGGAAATCATATGATTCCCCCACCGAGTAGTTCAGTCATTTCCTTCGACTGGAGTCACCTGATTGCTTTTCGCCTTCCATCCCATGTGCCTTTGCAGATTACACTACATGCCTATGATAAGGCAGTACCTAGCACTGTCCTGGATGAGGGTGCATCTATCAGTATTATGCCTTCCACCACTTGGCAAGCTTTGGGCTCCCCACAGCTTGTGCTAGTCGCACAGAATCTATTAGCGTTTGATGGAGGAACCAGCCAACCATTAGGGATCCTTCCGAAGTTCCCTATTACTTTGGGAGGCAAAACCGTCTATATAGACATACTGGTTACCCAAGGTGCTTTAGATTTCAATCTTCTCCTTGGCCGTGACTATGTTTATGCCATGGGGGCCCTTGTCTCTTCACTTTTCCATGTGGTTTTCTTTCCACATGACAGAATGATCATGACTATAGATCAATTATCGTTCTTTAGTCCCCCGGTGCCTCCTTCGCAGTTGTCATCCCCTCCTAGTTTTTATCCGCCGGTTGTATCTACCCCACTACAGGTTAACTACGTGGCTACTTATCTCGTGCTTGTATCCAGTGATGCTACCGTCGTGCATAGTGTCCTGGGGGCATTGGGTCCTGACTTCCAAGATGTTGTCCTTCCACCGGGAGTGACACTCTTGGGAGCAACGACTTCCTGTTCATTATGATGAAGTTCGTTCAGAGCATAGTTCACTTTTCTATGTCAAGCTCCTTAAAAAATGAAACTAGATCTGGTCGGAGCATAGTTCGCTTTTGCTATGTCAAGCTCCTTAAAAAAAGAAACTGGGTCTGGTCGGAGCATGGTTTGCTTTCCCATGTCAAGCTCCTTAAAAAATGAAATAGGGTCTGGTCGGAGCATAGTTCCTTTCCTGTGTCAAGCTCCTTAACAAATGAAACTAGGTGTCACAAGGATAGTTCTTTTCAGTGTGTCAACCTCGTTAAAATAATGAAACATGAGCTCGTTCAATTCGAGTGCGATCAAAATCTTGTCAACATTCACTCCATTTTCAATGGACTAAAGCTTGGGGGGCATGTGCCTTGAATTGAGACATCAAGTTGGGGGGGGCATGCTTGTTCCCCTTGTTTTCAAGCATATTTTGCATGTGTGTGCTTTTAAGCTTGCATAAAAAATAAAATTCATTTCCAAGCATAGTTTGCATATGTGCTGTCATGTGTTCATTTAAGCTTGCGTAAAAATAAAATATGTGATTAAATACATTTCGCATTGGGTCGTTTGTTATGCAACTGACACATTAGATTACATTTGTGTTAGACATCTGCATGGCATATAAAAACATCATCACATGTAAAAGATCCATCCAAAATAAGCATATGTATATATATATGTGTGTGTGTGTGTGTGTGTGTGTGTGTGTGTGTGGAAATGTTTGCACAATGTGCATCACATAGATAAAAATATACATGTTCGTCTTATTACATCCAGAGATGACATGTATCTCAAAAAATATGCATGAAAATAAACCCTAGGTGTCTAATCCCTATGGTGCACATGATAGCACGTCACCGCACGCACTAGGCATCTCAAAAGATGGTGGATGTGACTAGGCACTCCCACTGTATGTCTCTGGTACGCCAGTGGGACATCTGCCACCCGGGCATAGTATGGAATCCCCCGCGCGATCCCCTCAAGGTTCTGGATCAGCTCTCCTCCCTCAGCACCCTCTTCCTGAGAATCAGCTGCGGGCTGAGTTGACTTTGGTTTTCCTTTTTGAGTGTTTGTTGCAATGTGAGTGGACAATACTACGAAATTCTCACGAGAATTTATTATCTTTGGATGATTCAATGCAAAAGAAAGATTTTTATTGCCCTTTTATAGGAAATACTATTAAATGGAACCTCTCTAAATTAGAGAATCAGAAACATGTTGCCTCGGATGGTATTCTGGTGGGATAGGTTGAATATGATACGTAGGACCCAATTCTTATTACCATCGAATAGGATTCTCCAAGAAAGGTCAAAGATATGGTGACCTTTGATATTGGGCAAAGATGAATAGGAGTAGTTCAAAACCATTATTCTGCTGAGGCAGATTATTGTCGGAACTTAATCAAAGGATCTATATGTGCTAAAATATGGAAAATTCTGATAT